>CABFOP010104063.1:0-10719 GCA_900683385.1 Anoplogaster cornuta | reverse complement strand
GCACAGCCGCGCGTCAGCCGGCTCCACTCCAGCAGACGGAGCGACGCCAAATCTTTTACTGTGTTGTTTGTTCAATTTCCCGATTTATTATACAGCCGGTTGTTAAAGAAAGAAGTTATTTTCATCTCGGGACCGCCGAAGGAGAGAGAAGCGTTACACTTGGAAATGAGACACAGGGTGAGTGCCGAGTTAACTCACGGACAGTCTGGGCAGCTAACTAACCCTGGCTAACTAGCTAACTAGCTAGGGTTAGTTAGCTGCCCAGACTGTCTTAACTCACAGTAGCTGACATAACCCCGGCTAACTAGCTAGTTAAATTAGCTTATAGCTAACGTTTCGAGGTCCATTAACGTTAAGTTACCGGGCGCAATTTTGATAGGTCTGTTGAGACCTCAGATCCTAAATTTAGTCAGTAACGTTATAGCCGTAAACATACCATTGATAGACTGTCAAAGTAATTCTTAACGTTAAGCCACGTTTGTTGTTAACTGGTATCTGCTTTTCCTGTGGCGGAGGATTACCGCTGTTGCCCATAAAACCCACGAGTTGGATCCCCAGTTCCATTATCGGACACACGCCAGGTCGCGGCTAAATTAACAATGTCTGGTAGTATTTTGGCCTTTTCCCCACATCACATACACGTTCTTACATCACTGTTTGTTGACAAGATGGTATATGTGTTAAAGCGTTGACACTGATATAAGGCGTAGGAGACAGAAGGAACCGCGACGCCTTGCTCCAGCTAGCTAGTGTCGCTGTTGGAGCCGGTTCTTTAAAATCAACTATGGGAGCCGACACGTCTGATAGAAAGGAATATACAAAACAGAATGATGGGATAACTCATAATATAATTCATGAGTTGAATATAATAACAATAAAAAACAACAACGTCTTACTTGTTTGGTACTTTAAAGCCAAATCTAACAAGAATAGTGAGATTTTTTTTTTACACCGGAATGTAGTAGCGAGCACTTCTTCCCGGACAACTTCAAAATAAAAGCCCACGAATAACCAAACATACTTCATACAAAATAAGAGTCTTAGATTACAAATTGCCGCATGTGATGTACGCGATTTCTAATAGACTGAATAAATTGCATTGACGTGTTATTATACTGTATGACATGTTATGTTCTCTTGGGATGATTGTATGTAAACATTGCTAATTTTTTGACGGATTAATAAATTAATCTACTATTGGGCACATTTAAATCCTGAAAAAAGGAAGTAACCTTTACAGTGTAGCAGAGGTGACCGCAAGGATGTCATTTGTTACTACTGGGCGGCGGGCACAATTGTTGATGTGCACATACCAATCATAGATCAAATATTGTTTAATTTGGATGACTTTAAAAAACTGAATGAAGAGCTGAGCTGAGCCAAATGATCTGACTCACTGAAAAGAGCCGTAATTCCTATCACTATCTGAAACCCTGAACGTCCCATGGGTGGAGAGAAGGTCACACTTCAACTCCATTCAGATCTCACAGTTTATCGTTTCCTTGCTTATCGGAAAACGTGAACATACTTCGTAGACCTCAACCTTGTACGAACAATCTTCAAATGGGCATGCGGATGATTCACCAAGCAACACTTAAACACAACTATTAAATAAACTAAACTTTTAGAATTTTGTAATCGTTCTCATCATCATTCGCTTTTTAATAATTCTTATAGTCTTCTACAAAATACACAAAAAAGTACTGCTACAAAGATGAGGTTTTAGTGAAATAAAATTGTGTGTAGTGGATCATTTATATGCCGGATTTACCAGAAGACCCTCTTGATTCAATCCAGGTCTTAAGTCACAGTTTAGTAGGTGTGTGCGTTTGCCTATGATTAATGACACCTTGAATTGCCAAACGTTTGAGAGGAGTTTGGCAGTAAAGTTAGTTGGACATTGATTATTACTATTAAAAGTTAGTAGAGCTCAATGAGAAGTTATAGCTTACTAGTTGCAAAGAGGTTGAAGCTGGTGGTATTACGAAGGCGGTTTCTCTGTTGATTGAAACCGGCTTTTTTCATTAACTGGTACAATTGCGTATTGCCACCAGTGAGACATTAAATAAACAGTTATCTTCCTTTGCAGATGCCTGGTCAACTCGGCAAACTGAAACGCAGAAAGGGGAAGAGCAGCTCTGAGGCCAAAAGCTCCAGTAAGGTTAGTGTTGAACAGAATGCAATTGCATATCTCTAAAATGGAGGAGATGAGCTCTATCAGTGTTGTTATAATCCCTATTGGTGTTTGAAGGAGGTCGGTAAAGGTCATAGTTGAGTAGAGCCCCTTTAACATTTTGCTGCTGCTGTATAAAGCTCTGGATGGTTCATATTCTTGCACCTCAGAATATGAACTTCTGCGCCCTTACAACACCAGAGGTGCCAACTACGGATGGGATTGTTAATTTTTATTGATATTGATACCCTTATCGAGACTCCTTAATGATCCGAGTCTTTATCAATACCACTATCGATACTTTTCTATTATTTCTAAAGTGTTGGTTAATGTCTGTATTGTCACTTTCAGTCATGTTTTAGTGATTAGGAAATAAATTATTGTGTTTTAATTGAAATGTTTGCTTTGAAAAATCTTAGTAGTTTTAATGATGTATTCCAGCTGATTAGAGCTACTAGTGTTAGGAAGTTAAACAGGTCATTATTCCATCTGTAATATCTATTTTATATTGCTGGAAAACAAACTAATTTATCATCCAATATCCAGTATTTATTCAAGTTTCTCGCCAAAATCTAAATTTCCTACGATTAGCGTTACATTTGAACTCGTTTTATTTACCGTACCTAATTCTCATTTTACTGAGCAGACCTTGAACACATCATAATGTAACATTATGGCACCTTGTTTAACTCGCTAATTAGCTCCTATCCTGCCGATTTCAACACGTTATTCACAATGAGGCGATTCAATTCTTCTTCGTGTAGTTTAATGCCGGTAGGCTGGCAATTCAATTTAATTCAAAAACTTTATTTGACAATCAATGTGTGTTTGTGCACCGGTGATTTGATTTAAATGACGTGACTCTCGACATGAGATATAATGTTAACATTATGTTATAGGACCCACTCGACTCGATAGCAGTATCGATAAGCTCAAACCTTATACATTTTCAGGTTTTGAAAAATGTGGAATGTGTCCTTAGTAGAACCGGGTCTCGATCCCCATCCCCAATGCCAACTGCTACAATTTACCCGTAGCCGCTATAGATTTTGGTCTTCTGATACGGGGAAGGTAATAAATGCTATGTTTTATTTCTGTTTTTGTTTTCTTCCCCAGTTAGATCACTTTTCTTCACCAGTCCGATGTCAGTGTTTAACTTGGGCATCCAATGAGAATGTGAACTAGGCTGGACTGGTCACGAGTGTGAGAGTTCAATAATGAGACTGTAGCGAGAAGAACCTGTTAGAGTTTAGCTAGAAACTCAAATGCAATGCCAGTGGTGAAGGCACCTAGCTCCAAAAAAGTTTGGACTAGCCATCAAAAATTTAGAGAGGAGTATACAAAACAATTTTCCTTAATCAAGCGAAGTAAACTTCCTGATTTTTCTGCATATTGTGAGTTCCACAGTGTGAGATAGCTGTAGCCGGGGGGCCTTTAGTGAAGTAGGAGGCGGACTCAGAAGGTCCCACAGGTGGACATTTATTTACGGTGCAACACAAAAAGGAAAAACAAAAATTCAAAAACTTAAGATTTACGGAACAGAGGATAACTCAACTCAAAACAGCATGTGCATTGCCTGACCTTCCCCCCCTCTAGCTGCCTCAGCACAACTCTTTAAATACATCCATCTTTTAGATATTATTAACCATAGTGTTAGTGTCCAACTTCCTACTGTACCTGAATGCATCACCAAAACACATACAATAAATACCCACAATCTGGCACAGCAGATTGGCACAGCAGATTGTGGGTATTTACCCCCCAGTAAAACGTAACTATACAATTCTGAAACTATTTCCCTTTTAAATACTGAAGTAAAAATGTTAGCCAAGCTTATTGCCTTCAAATTAAACAGTATTATGACAGATATGATCTCAACAGATCAGACAGGCTTCATTCTTTCACCAACATCCGCTGACTACTTGTCGCCACCCACTCCCACAGCCCCCTTGGAGGTCGTATCCTCGGATGCAGAGAGAAGGCTTTTGACGGGGTTGAGTGGGATTATCTGTTTACAGCGTTGCACAAATCGTGTTTTGGTCAGAATTAGGGGCGGGCGATATCTCGAATATACTCGATGTATCGCGGCTTGTTCTATGTGCGATGTAGTAAATGACTGTTGAATAAAAATAACGATACTTGTATTTTCCTAGATAATACAGTTGCACAGTGCACACATCAAGTACATTAACATTATTAAAATCAATCCAATGTATATGCTTCACAATTGAATAGCTCTGCAATGCATTAAGAAAAAAACTCCTTGCATCCAAGCTGTTCCTTAATGTGTTGTTTTGTTTTTTTTAACAAAATATAGTAAACACACAAAAACATTTTTATACGGCTTGTATCACAAATCCAGTCAGTGCAGCATTGGTTTTCATTTTTTTTTACAAAATGACCAAGAAAACCCCCAATATGTCTTTAGAAATAGATCTTATCAGTTCCACTTAGTGCAGCATTGTAGTAGACACGCTGCTCATCCACAGCGATGAATTCAATGACCCTTTCTGTATCCTCCAGTGTGTGTTGCTTCGGTGCAGCCTTTGCCTGAGTTAACTCACTGTATTCCGTTGTTTATTTTTTAGGTGCCATATCAAATTGGTAGTATTGAACACACCTCTGTTAATACCGCCATGCGAAATGCTCACATTGCAGACATTACAAATGGCTATTGGACTGCTTTTGTTTTCCAATTGAAAATATTTCCACACTGCAGACATTTTAGCCGCGTCTCAGTTTAAGACACGTGACAGCTGACGTAAAACAAATGATCAGTTAAAAAAATGTTTTGATCGGCCCTGGTACCGATCTTTGAGATTGGATCGGGACGTCCCTAATTTGTACTAATTTGGGTACTGAGAATTTGTTCGTATTTTGTCTCATAGGCGCTATAAAAATAAAATTCACATAGTTTACTTATTCAGTGAGCAGTAATCTGGCTCTCATCTTGTGTCTTTACTAGGACATTATGAAATTGTTGGATTTTGAATGATATGATCAGTCCAACCATAGTCTTTACCCTCTACCGCAGGCTTCTGTTGCGAGGAGAAAAGACACCAAAAGACCAAAGATGGACTCAGCAACAGGCATTCACCAGAGCAGCTCACCTGCCGTTCCTCTGGAGAGACTGTCCTGCATCAGCTGCGAATGCCACCGTTTCCCCGACAGAAGGCGATGTTCTGCTTCACCGCAACTCGAAGAACAGGAGGGCAAAGAGAACGAAGTGACGATGAGGCTGGAGTTAGACGGCTGCAGAGGCGGAGGCGCGAGCAAGAGCATCTTCCCGGATGACGACAGCAACCAGATTCTTCCCGTGGAGCAGTTCTTTGGAAACTTGGATGCCGTACAGGTGATGCGCTTCTGTCAGCTTCCATACATGAGGCAAACTGACTGAAATTAGGTTACGCAGAGGAAGTTTGTCCCAATGGAAGGCAAATAACCTACTAAATATTCAATAGACGCGAATCATAATAACAGTACGTCAGTTTTTATATGTAAATATGCAGTTCTAACATGAATAAACAATATTTTCATTGACGTATTTGAATCCGACTTGTTTAATACATTAAACGAGTCATTGATGCTGTAAAACGGTGGATAAATTGTTTTGAGCGTCACAACCCCCGAAATGACTCGTTTCACTATCCAAATTTGATCAATTTGGTCCGATAACATTTGGAAAGTCTAGAAGAGCCGCACGATTGAATTATTATCCCCGTTCAAGTTAGCATAGGGCTAAACCGGAAGTTAGCCGACTCGGCTTCTTCTTCTTGTGTTCGTTTCTACGGCAGCGACATCTACTGGACTGTCCCGGACTCAACTATTCCAGAATTTCCATTGCATGTGTGAACAGGCGCATGATGGAAATGTCCTGTGGATCAGCTGCATGTGTGAATGGTGAAAATCACCAGCTGACCCTGAAAGGTTATTCCGGCAATTTACAGGGAACTATGTTTGAAAGGGGCTTAAGACGTGTATAACGTTAGTAAGGTTGGGTATCAAGAACCGGTTCCAAGTTGGAACCGATAACACATTTCCAAGAACCGTGGATTCGATAAGACACGTGCATTTCGATTCTGCTTATCGGTTCCTAACTTCTCATATTTCAGTCGCGCTCCCGAATGAACCGCAGCGAACATTTTAAGTTTCACTTTCACCTAACGTGACGTCACTTGATATGCAAATGAGCATGTAAAGATAAACGAGACGATAGATCTTTGCTGACATGCTGATTTTTCTCCATAAATTTGTTGTCTTTGTTACAGACATCCCACTCTCTTTGACATTGTTGCTGCTTCCAACTGTCTCTTAAATATTTTGTTATAGTCTAATCTTTTTTTGGTTTGTTATATTTTTGCATTATTTATTTAAATCATTTTGGTTTTTAATTGTTGTTGTTGACCAAAAAGTATCGACCAAGTACCTAAATTTCGGTATACCATGCAACACTACTCCGGACACACATCACCATCTTGAAACCCTGTACAAACCGGCTAACGATCCCCTAATTGGATGAATGTGATCTATTATTTTAGTGATTGGGACTTTCTTACAAATATAAGCAACTTTTCCCAGCAGGAGTGGCGAGGCAGATCCAGTTACAGCCTCTTATTGACTGTGGTGTTTGACTGTTTTCTCTTCTCCCCTCGCAGGACTGTCCTCAAAGATCAGCAACATCCTCAGTCTGGGTGAAGAGTAAGAACAGGAGGCGACATTACTACGCCAGAGAGGACAGTGACGAGGAGGAGGAGGAGGCGGAGGCGGGCGGCGGCCTGCGACGACATAGAGGGCAGTTAATAGATAGAAACTGTTGTGACAGCTCTGTGGAACTCTAATTCACGCCGATGGAGGGGCATAAAACCTCTACTGCTTTGGCAAGAAGACGCCAAATGAAAGTGGCAAAGGCCTATAGCCGGAGAGAACCATGTGCCAAGTCTTCTACTCTCTCAAGCATTATTGGGCCTCGTGCACAAACATTTTCTCATATTTCATTTAAATAGCTTATTTTTTTAAAGCCAAGCGGATGCATTAATGGGATTAATGCAACACTACTGTATATATGTCTATGCTCATACCACCTCTGGTTCAGTTGTATCTGGATTGTGCGCTCACAAAGCTCCTCCATTTAGACCACAGACCAGGTTTTCCCATGCCCGGCTGATCTGGAGTTTTGTAGTGGACTAATGGTTTGTTGTGATTGGATTCTCTCCTGCATCATGACTCAGTTCTTCCCCAGTCAACTGGTTCATTAGAGTAAACCAGCATCCAATACCAATTTTGCAATATGCTCTAATAACGATCATCTTAAAGGCTGAATTGTAACTTGTGCCTTGACTGTGAGGAAACACTGATGGGTGATAATAATATGGGAATGTAAAATGTTTATGGGAACGAGATAGAAACTATGACTCGATAAATCATTCCACATTGGTTCAAATGGTTTAGCCATTTTAGGCAGGAGCTCAAATGGATTATTCGATGATAAGATTGTTGCAGTTCGCAGGGTTGCACACACCAAAGAACAGTTCCAATATAAGAGCTTTTAATTTCTTACATGCGTGTTTGCAAGATGAAGTGATTGTAGACAGTGTTTCCATTGTTCACCAAATGTCTTCATGTTCCTCGTTTGTTTGATAGCCTTTCTTCTGTGGTCACAGCGATGCAGCTCGTGGTGTCCTTATGAGGGCCATGTTCGCTTCATGGAAACTGTCTTTATACCCCCATACAAATGTCCGTGATGTAGACACGGACTTGAAGAAATTTGAGGCTGCTCTTCATGTTGAGGATAATGTTTTAGGCAATGGCTCGTGAAAATCACAGCATCTACCTTTAGCCATTGATTGAAAATATTTGCACTAACAAAAACGTTGTTTATATCTGCAGTAGTCTGTTGTATATATACTTACCATTCAATCATTGTTTGATATATTTTGATTGTGATGCATTCATTATTTTTTACTGCCTGTTGAAGCTGCATTATGTAATTTATTGGCGCCCCCAAGTGGCAGTGAGAGGTAACTGTAATGCAGCTTTCTGTAGCGATTTTGGAGCTGTGCATGTTCGTAAATTTAGATTGGTCACTTCCTGTGCTTGGAGACAACCTTCCTGCCAGTGTACCTACTGACTCCAAAACTCCACTGGGGTGAATGGAGCAAATCTACAGCCACTCCCCCTTCACTGGGGGAGGGGTCCGTCCCACTGCATGAACTACACTGATAAGGCAGTTGTATTTTTTACATAAGTTACATAACGCAGCTTTAACATATGCCTTATTTTATGTGCAATGCTTTTCATATTTGTCTTTGCAGCTGCCTGCCTGACTGAAAGAACGCCACATATTAATCCACCAATCATTGTAGCCAAACAATGCATTTTATATTACAGTGCCAATACAACAAATAAATGTTATTGATTTCAAGTTATTTCTGTCATCAACTAGTAAACTCTGACAAATGACTATTCGTGTAATTTTTCAGTGTCTTATCGGATCTACTTTTCACATTTAATCTGCATTAATATAAATAATACTCATTTGTTAAATAGTAAAAAAAAAATCATGATCTGAACAGCCGCTTCCTTTTGGCATTTTGTTTTTCCTTGCCTGCATATGCGACTCGTTTGTACACCTTTCTCCTATCACACAGTAGGTTGTGGGCTCCTTTCTTATGGCACACGATGTGAACCAGCTTCAGGTTTTCCCTGGTGAACAGCAGACCGTAGAAATAGTTCAGGTTGACAGTGCTGTTCTTCTGGTTCTGGACGGCTTCCAGCAGAGCAGGAATGACTGCCCTCTTCTTCTCGATCCTGGACGCAAGTTTAATAAGACCTAGTTAGTTTTCAGGTTTTGGAAGCATGAATTCTGTCATATATCTGTCATATCTCCCTCCTATATTAAAATATAACAATTGGGGTATTAAACATAATGCAGCAAACATTAAGAGGAAGTGAATGAATGAAAAGATGAATGGAAACATACATGATTTGGAAATATACCAGAAATTATATGTAGTAAGAAATAATTGAAACATAAAAAATGATATCCAATACATACAACTGAGAAGGATGTGAGCGCATTAAGTAAAAATGTAAATGTACAGGATGTAAAACTATGCATTATATTTGCATTATCAGGTCTACAGAAAGCCTTACATACAGGTGCATCTCAAAACATTAGAATATCGTGGAAAAGTTAAATTTTTTCCATTTTTTCCTCTTGACAATACCCCATAGATTCTCTATGGGGTTCAGGTCAGGAGAGTTGGCTGGCCAATCAAGCCCAGTAATACCATGGTCAGCAAACCAGTTACTAGTAGTTTTGGCACTGTGGGCAGGTGCAAAGTCCTGCTGGAAAAGGAAATCAGCATCTCCATAAAGCTTGTCAGCAGACGGAAGCATGAAGTGCTCTAAAATCTCCTGGTAGACGGCTGCACCTTTAGAGCTCTTCTCAGGACTGTGTGAGTCTACAATATATACAATTTTCACTTTATGAAATAACTGTCAAGAAATATTGAACTTTTTCACGATATTCAAATGTTCTGAGATGCACCTGTATGTACAGAAAGTGTTTAGATGTACGTTGTAAAAAGACTATTCACATTACCAACATATTCAATTCACACCAGTAACTAGCGTGTACTGAGGGAGCCAAACCAGTAACGCTGACTAAAGCCACCGACCGACCTGTGGTCCAGGTTCCATGTGCTGAAGACAATCCTGCTCTCCCGGTTGCCGTAGGGGTTGATGGAGTGGAGAGACGTACACACCTCCTGGTCGAAGGATCCCTGAGGTAGAGGAGGCGATGGAGAGGGTTAGGAAGGGATTCCTTGCAAAACGTGGTCCACTTCTTTGACAAGCGGTAGTGATTTCTTTAGCTCTGTTCAAACTGGATTAATTTTCTTGCTGCAGGTACTGTAAATGTCATGATTACAAATGGTATGTGTCATTTCCCTCCACTACCAATCAGCCCACACAGAACAAATAACGTATTATTGATTAAAGCAATCCAGTTGGAGTCTCCATCTGGGCTTTCCACTAACACACAGTAGCGTGTATGCATTGTATGTACTGTGTATGTACTGCATCCACTGTATCTTCAATCTGGCCGATATCTTTTAAATTAATGTAGTGATGAGTTATTGATGTTAAAATGCTACATGAAGCAACTTTAAAAGCATATTAGTTAGTCACATCTTGATTTGTTGTTTCTTCTGTCTAGCGGAGCTTCACTACAATACATTTTGACCCCAACGAAAACCCTGATACTGTATCTGCCTCAACGCCTGACTGTGTTAGCTTCACCTGGCAGGTAAACCATCCTTGCTGAGTGACTGTGTTTGCTTCACCTGGCAGGTAAACCAGCCTTGCTGAGTGACTGTGTTTGCTTCACCTGGCAGGTAAACCAGCCTTGCTGAGTGACTGTGTTTGCTTCACCTGGCAGGTAAACCAGCCTTGCTGAGTGACTGTGTTTGCTTCACCTGGCAGGTAAACCAGCCTTGCTGAGTGACTGTGTTAGTTTCACCTGGCAGGTAAACCAGCCTTGCTGA
>CABFOP010104051.1:0-11516 GCA_900683385.1 Anoplogaster cornuta | reverse complement strand
TGGACACCACATTTCCCACACCCGTCTTCACATCGGCGGGGTTCGGTGCTGTAATTCGCCATTCTTTGCTCGCTACTACTGAGGAAAACCATCAGGAAATCCCTCTCTCAGCAGTATCAACCGGACTACGCCGCGATGGGGGACCTTTATCGCTGAAACACCTTAATCGAGGTACATCGGGTAAGCGGACAGTACATTTCTCACACCAGTCCACATTTCGGCAACGTACGGCGCTATTCTTCGCTCGCTGATACTGAGGTAAACAAAAAACGAAACCAAAACACTCGGGCTTTCGACAACATCAGAGAACTACAATACCCAGAAGTCTTTACATTTCCGGAAAATGCGGATATGCCGCCGGATTGGTTAGCTACGCCTTTCAAAAACGATGCGCGGTCTTGTTACCGAGGCTGTTTCAAGTCCGAATTTTAAAACAATTTTACTTTCAAACGTTTATCCACTGTGTTGAAAATGGCCATTCATTTGGACATCGAATAAGTTATCGGTGTCTGCGCTGTAAACACGAGTCAACTCTATGGTAAGAAATGGCTCCTAGTTAACGTTAGCAATTAGCAACATTAACCGGTGTAGGATTGCCAAGTAACGTTAAGTCAATGCAACGCAAGATAACGCCGCTGCAAGCTAAGCTAAGTGTGTTTCTTCCAGTTTAATGTTATGGTATCTAAAATTCGTGTCTTTTCCAGCTATCAAAATGAAGTTTTTGAAGGTGGACGATTACGTCAAGCGGACAACTTCCCTGAAAGACACTGGTCTTTTAATTGAAGAGTTAGAGGTGAGCATGATACGTGTAACGTTATTTTCACATATTGCCCCTTGTAAGTGTCATATATACAGTTAGTTGTGTAAAATTATCAACCGGCCATATTCTTGGTCCAAATTATACGGCGAGTGACTGAATCTGATTAATGTGGTTAGGCAAGCAATAATTATTAAATGACTCCCATTAAGTCCCATTTGCTTTTTGTTGGTGTCTGCGATGTTGTTTAAAATCGCCGAGCAATATCTCACTACCTGCATCCCTTCTAAAAATGTTGGTTTCCATATTGCAGAATTATGTGAAGAGTCGACCTGGGACTCACAGTCGCACAGTGTGTGACAGAGTCATCAGAGCCTGTAACCAACAACTTGGAGTTGGACCTCCTGGCGTTGACCACATCGGTCAGTTGATAAAGCTGGTGGAGCTTGCTCTTCATGGCTATGACACTTCTGGAGAGGATGTTGCTCAGAACAGTCCTCTGTACATGGAAAAGATCGTTTTCCATATTGTCAAGAAACTAAGCTCTCTGGGAGCTCACAGTCTGTGTAGTCACCTAGCCAGGCTGCTTTACAGCAGGCTCACTCCAGCACAACAGGTATGTATCACATGTATAGAGGAGTCTCACTGCATCAGTCTCATGCTGACTGTGGGATATGTGTGTGTCCAGCATTAACAAGATTACCTCTCTTATGTTCACTAGGTTGAAGACTACTGTGTTCTTGTGCGGAGCTGCTTTTCAGTACTCTGGAATGGACTATGTGCTGCCAAAGATAGAGCAACCCTGAATCCCAGGGACAAACTCCACTGCCAGATGCAAGCTCTGAGCTTCCTCCTGTTGTTGGACAGGGAAACGCCTCTCTCCTTCTCCAAAGCCCCCATATACACAGAAGATGCCTTGACTGAGTTTGAGAATAGCTGTGGGACAGTGACCAAGGAGGATGCTTCATTTCTTCTGCAAGAAACGCGTACCCTCTTCTACACCTGTTGGACTGGTGTTCGAAGCATTGGGGAGGATGGGGACAGGCAGTCTAATGAGCAACCCAGTTTACCTGCACTTTCTGAAGTAATGCTTATTACAGCTAAGCTGCTTTGTAAGGCAGGCTACTGGGACCTGGCTTCCAGCTTAATGGTTGAAATTGAGAGCAAGATCAGGCACTATGGTGACTCTCATGGTACAGCCCTGGTGCTTGGCAAATGGGCGGTAAAAATTCACTATTCCATGAGGTCTGGAGAGGAGAGTGGCCAAGCTTTTACAGAGTGTGCCCGGACCTTGAGGTCTCTTCCAGCTAACCTGGGGGACCGTGAAGCTCATGCAATTCTAGAGGGGTGCTGTCTAGTGGTGTGGGCTGCCGAAAGTGGACAAAGCAAGGGACTCAGTGGACCCGTGCTCCTGGCCTGGTTTTCCTTTCTTGAAGAGCACCAAGAACAGATATTAAAAAGACTACAGAAGGTTGGTGTTGTCATTGACCAGGAAAAGATGGGTCTCGTTGCTGTCTTTGTGTCTGTATATGGGAGGAAAAGCGGGTGGGGGGAATTGTTAGGTTACAGAGTTTTCTCAAAGGTCACTACATGGCATTTAGAAGCTAAAAAAACCTCAGGAGAATTCTCTCAGATTACTCCCCTGGTACTTTTGACCTGCCTTAACAGATCTGTGGCCATACATTTTTAAAATCGTTAACCTAATTACAAATGTGTTGCCATACCACTAAATAATGTATTTGCTGAAATGGTTCCACTAAATGTGTGTTTGACATTTGATCTAATGTGTGGTTTCTTAACACATAGCAGAATTTGGTATGCCAGACTGAGGGCAGCAGACTCCAACAGTCCCTGTGCTTCAGTATTTACCAAGGCTTCGCATTTGCTTACGAGAGCATGCTTGCCTCACAGGTAAGGCTAATTCTGAAACTTCCCCAGAACTTTTTAAGTGCTAAGCTGTTGGGTATTTTCATAATTGGCTGGATGTGATGATCACAAAGGTGCAACATGTTGCCACAGTTCTAGGAATGTAAAAGACCTGTATTTAGGGTATATTACTGATAGTACTAATTGTGTCTTTGTCTTTGTTAGTTGGAGAACAGTGACACACTGGACCGAGTGCTGCTGTACTGCCAGGCCACAGCTGGACAGATGATGACTGAACTACACAAGCTGTCCAGTGATAACATCCTTATCAAAGCAGGTGATTGCATTTTTAACTTTGTGTGCCATATAACTGTTCAGCTTTAATGTGTTTGATAGTTTATATTTGTTTAATCATGTCTTTGGTCACTTTGTGTTCTTCTTCTGCCTTGGATTATGAGCTAAATGTACATGTGAATTTGATTTGTAATTTGAAAGACGAATGACACTAGCCTTAATGTGAAAACTGCTATTTTTCCATGACTGTTTTTTTGTGGTGATCACCCTGTACCCTATAGTTATTGCTGTGAGCAACTTGGTGTGTGGATTGTACAACCGGCGGCTCTATGACCAGGCCTTCACTTTGGTTGAGATCGTCTGCCAGGGCCTATGCAAGAATTGCCCTGCATCTCTCTCTGTGGATAGGGTATGCTCTCAGGTTTTTGTTGTTTTGGTTCATTACGCGCCTTTGTAAATAGGCAGTATTTGGGGTAGGATAAAGGGGATTGTTCCTCATGATTTTTAATAGTTTGCTCCTAATTTTATTGCACTAAGCTGTTATTTATTGCACTATATGTATATTCTTAGGATCTAAAATCAGTTCAAGAGGCATGTAAGTGGTACCACTGGAAAGATGGATCTCATTTGCAATTAAAGTCTAGGTTGCAATTACCCCCTGTCTAGTTTAGTTTACATAAACGGCTATTACTTTTTATGTATCTTTCGGTTACTTTTATTCTTATGTTGCTGCGTGAGTCTGCGAGAGTCAACGTCTAAGCATTTCATTGCCAGCAACCACTACTGTGTGTACTCTAACTGCATTTTATAAATAAACTTTGAACTTTGATTTTACTTTTAAGATAACCTGAAACTTAAATGATCCTGGAGGGTAAATTAGGTCATTGCAGTAAAGAAAAGAATGGACATTGTATATAAAATGGACTTGTAGTATTTATTCCTTTTTGTAATGTTATATTATTATAGCCTTTTAATCTTTTGTAATATTTGTGTTGTTATCACTAGTTGAGCCGCCTCTTTATGCTGGCGGTGCAGAGTTCTCGGCGGGGTGGGCAGCTGGAGCGAGCCTTGGACTGGGTCATCCTGTGGCTGAAGGTGCTGGGGGACAAAATGACAAGTCACATGGCTGAACCGGTCTCTTTGTGGGTAAAAACGAAGGCCGATGCAGCCCGCACCGGTGAGGAGGACATCCGGCTCAGGTACACACAGCACTTTGGATCATGCTGGAGAATGCAGTCTTAATTAAATCACTTAATTGTCTGTGCCAAGATGGGTAATGGCTGAGATCTGGGTATTACTAAGGTGGGTGGTTTAGTGTAATTTTTGTGTCATATTAATTAGTCCTACTACAGTCTTTCCAATAGATTTTGTTTTGAGGTGTGGGGAGAGGGGTTATTTAATTTTGATTCTGACCCCAGTTCTGCACTTGAAGAATGGCTCTTGGTTGGATATTTATCATGATGCTGCAATTGTTTTGTTTTTTGGGCAGGCTGAGCAATTAGGCCAGATAATGACTTTTAACCATACATGCAATTTTTGAGCTGTGGTAGGTCACCACAGTTAAAATAATATAAAGGGAACCGATGTACTAACTCTTGGCCCTGTTCTGTCACGGTCCCGTCACCAGGACATTGCGTGATGGTTTTGGTGCTGATGTTCCTGATGAGGGAGTATTGCTTTGCCTTTTGGAAGAAGAGCTGCGTGCCTACAAGGAGGTGGCAGGGGATACTGCCCAGGAGCGTTACAACACACTCTGCGATCTGTTGGACATCTGCCATGAGGAGAGCAACCACACACATCTGCGTGCTGTCTACCTGTGTGAAATGGCCCAGGTTGTGTGTTTCCAGGATTTCAGTGAACAGACTGACTGGTAGGAGCTTTTACTTGGATCACATTGCTATGTCATGAGTCATTTTCAATGTACAGTGTTGTTGGATAGACACAAACTTAACCAGCTAACAGCCTACTATCTCTGTTCATTATTTGCACTCATAAATTCACAGCATGGCAGTTGATTTTACCCATGAAGCTTTGCGGCTACTGGAAGAAACGCCAGAGACTGCAGAGAATGCTGATAGATTGAAGGATGACAAGGCCCACGCTTTACTTTGGCTCTATATCTGCACTCTTGAGAAGAACCTTCAGGAGGTGGGAACTGTTGAGTCTGCCGGGATATCGTGTGTGCGCGCGCGCGCGTGTGTATGAGAGGTTTACTAGTCATTACTGGAGTTAGGATTAGGAACTAAAAGAAATGGATAACAGTATACTAGTATTCATTTTTTGTCACGTTTAAAGAAAACATTTCATTTCTTCAATGAAACAACGAAATAATTGATAACCCAACCCTAAATTGCAATTGAAAATCTTGGTTTTAGACCGTGACCAAGCCTAGTCTTGTATATTGATCAATTGAATAATGTTTGGTTCTCCTTGGCCAGGCCATTGAAAAGGAGAAAAAACAGCAGGATTTACGTGAGCAGACACAATCTGTGAGCAATCCCATTGGGACTAACGACTTTGACTATGAAGACAAGCAGAAGATGCAGGACAACATCTTGGTGTATGAAGGCCTACATTTCAACCTGGCTGCAGAGAGCAGTAGGAACCCCTCTTTCATATTTTCATACCATATTTTCATATGCTATCATCCAACTGTAGTTGGTTGTATCAAATAACGGCTATAACTGATAACACTATATTCTGTTCCACAATGCATGTTCACCATATCTGATATTGGTAAATGCCTCAGGCCCACAATGTGTTTTTTCTACTAAAGTGGGTCAATCTACTGCCAACACAGATACATCTGTCAGTTTCAAAACGAGTTCATTTATTCTACCTGAATTGAGTTGTGTTTTTTTTTCTTCTCCTCAGAATTGTGCCAGCCTCTGGACAGAGCCCTGGGTGGGTGGTCCTCTCTTCTGCAGAGTCAAGACCTGCCATCTGTCAGGAGCCCCAAGCAGACCTGTAGCTCCATTGCCCTGACTGCTGCCCTCTTCAAACTCATGGGAAAGGTAACAACACAGACTTAGTTCAAAATTATGTGGAGGGTCTCTCTTATTAACTTGTTTTGTGTTAGCTCCTCTCTTTAACTCTAAGGGGAATTCCAGCTCTTACATAATCAATAACAACTTCACACTAATCAAGAGATATTCTTTAAATAAGTTAATAGGTATTCATAATACTACATAAGTATGTAGGATTTGTTTAGGGTGTTTCCTGAAGTCAGATTGGTACACCCAGTGTTCAGACCATTGGTATTTGTTTGTGTCTAATCAATTCTCCTTATTCTGTCACTCATAGCCTCTGAAGGCTTTGGAAGCCTACCAACTTGCCTTGGGTCTTTCTCGTCACCTTGCTGACGCTCAAGGATGTGCCAGGTCCCTCTGTCAATCAGCCAGGCTCCTCCTGGATCTGGGTGCCCCTGAAATGGCTCAGGTAATGCAGTTATGTAATGACTATTCTCAATGAAAATGTCTCTAGAAGTTTGTCACAGTTCATACATTTTATGAAACTTAATTTTTCCACTACAACAAACTCTTGTTTTAGGCTCAGTTGGAGCAAGCAGAACAGTTTCTTACCCCAGACACTTCTGAAGGGCCTTCTTCCCTCTCTATGCTGACTGTGCTGTTGAGAGCTCAGTGCTGCTACAGCACAGGACAGGTAACTAATGTGTGCCCGCAAGGGTTGGGCGAAATCAGTTTGTCTTGTATCATGACATTTTCTCCTTGAAAATAGTTGATAGACGATGGTATTTATTACCCCCATCTGTCCACATCTCAGGTGTTGCGCGGAGTGCATTATCTGTGTGAGGTGCTTAAAGAAGTGAATGAGCAGAAACAGTCCAAGAGCTGGTACATGCTGCGTGCTCAGGCATTCCAGACATGCAGTTCTTACCTGAGTCTGGACACAGCGGAACTGCCACAGGACCAGCGGCACCGTATCATCCAGCATGGTTAGCCAAATCATTTGCTGCCCTTTCTGCTTCAAGAAAGTTGTTTATTGTGTTGCTCCCAAATAACTTTTTGTTTTGTATTTGTTTGAGAATTCAGAGCTGAGAATTGTGGCTATAACTAAATAAGTGCACCTGTGTGTTCAAGGTTTAAATAGCCCAGACACTGCCCTGTATGAGAGTCTGAAGCTCCTCTGCAGCCTGCTGGTCACCGTAGTGGGGAAGGGCCTGTACGGGACTTACAGCAGCAGCTCAGACATGCGCTTCATCGACCAAGGTGGGCTGGTGTCACTCATCATGGGTTGACAATGTAATTCATGGAAGAAACTGCTGTTAGACTTTTGCCACATGTTGCCATAATGATTCTCTTCCTCTATCCTTTGGAGAGCAGGAGACAACCTTGTTCTGAAGTGGCAGCTGCTCTCAGAGCTGTTAGGCTGCTCTCTGAAGATGGTGGCTGTGAGGAGCAGCTGTGGGGCCATCCATGACGCCAGGCTCCAATGCCTGGAAGCCCTTAAACTGGCCATCAAGCTGCAGGCACTCGGCCAGTATGTACACGATAGTGGGTTTAAAGTTTTCAGTAAAGCAGGGTCTAACAGATATACTGGTTTAATGATGCCATACACAGGTAGTTGTTCTCTACTAGGTGTCCCACACAGCAATCATACTGGTACACCACTGCATGTTTTTCCATTACGTTTTCCATTCCATTATGTATGCATACATGGTATGTTAGGAACAAGATGGAAACAACCTACATAAACAGGCCCACACCAGTTCAGTATTCAAATTGTAAACTAAAGGGTGCTGATACTGTACACTATGCATAATGGGTCTAGTACAGATGAAGCACAATACTTAATGTCAGAATACTATATAGTCAGAGCTCTGGTAGTCTTGCTATTTCAAGGTCCTGTTGAGATGTCATGATAGAGTTCAATCTTTTCCCCCTTTTTACATAATGTGTGTCATTGTTTAGATGTGCTGAGCTACTGGTGGTGAAGGCTGAGCTGGAGCTGATGCAGGGCGAGAGAGAAGAAAGTGGATTTGATTTGGACAAAGTCAGGAACCTCCTGGAACTTTGTACAGGTCAGTGAAAAACACACCACCACCAATTCAAATATTATTTCTGGGTGTGTCACTTTCCCTAAACTACAAAATGGACTTCTTATGTGTTTGTTTGTTTCCTGCAGAATTTTCTCATCAAGAGCAAAAGGCAGAAGTGAAAATCAAACCAAGGAAAGGCCGTCCAGCACAGAAGTCACAATCTCCCCTTCCAACCCTGGAGGATGACTGTAAAGACTTACTGAGCACCAGGTGGTTCCCTAAAGAACCTGTGGAGAAGGATCAGGCCAGCTCCCCGCCTCTGAAGACCCAGCCCCGCCGCTGGCTCTCCTCCCTGGCCCATGAACCTGACTGCCAGTGCCCCTGCTGCTCTGAGCCCTGCCTGGGCCGCGTCACTGCCCTTTGGGCTGCTACGCAGGCTGATCTGGCTCTCCAGCAGAGTCCTAGTGAAGCCAGAGTCAGTTGGAAACTTCACAGGGCCACGTTGGCCCGCTGTAAGAGTGTCACTGCCAAACTTGGGGTGAAACTGGCTAAACTTATCCCTCTCTGTGGCCCTGCCAAGGGCTCCTCTATGCCTTCCCTGATGCAGGATGTAGTGGGCCATGTGTACCTGCGCATGGCCTTGTCTGGGCTGGAACCGAGGCTTGACAAAGTCCAGGGTATATGGAATGTCCTGGAGGCTGGCTTGGAGTTTGTGGATTCCATGCCCTCTCCAGAGCTGAGACCCCTGAGAGCAGGCCTAATGGGAACCAAAGCCATAGCCTCCTTGCTTGCCCTGGCTACCAAGAAGGACTGCACCCCAGAGGAGCTCTTCTCCAATGCTTGGGCTTGGAACCTTCCTAAAGGAGCCATAGAGCTGGAGACAAAACACAAAACCGCACCTCCCCCAGCCATACTAAAGAAGACTAAAGACTCTGTCGTTACCGTCAAAGACCTAGACATTCCTGCCAAGACAAAAGAAGGAAAGAAGGTCAAGGTTGTGAAGCCTAAGATTAAAGTGACTTGCTCCTCATCCAAAGGAAAGACACTGGCCCCCATAACACCAGTGACTGTAAAGTCATGCCTGTTCAAGCCTTCTCTTGGAGAGCTTGGCTCTGCCTTTGCCTTTGACACAGAGGTACCTACTTTGGGCTGTACTCCTGTCCAGAAGGTCAGAGCCCCTCCCTCAGCACAGAAAGGGGCAGCAAAGGCCCCTAGACTGCAGTTCCATGTGTATGAAGAGTTGTCTCCAGTTCAAGACAAGATCCAATCTGTACCTGCTGCCCCGAAACGTGCAAAGAAATCCCGTTTCAAGGTATCCAAGGAAATTTGTTCAGTGGAGAGGATTTTTTTGTTTCAAAACAAACCAAAATTTGTGTTTTCATTGAATTTATGCATGTAATAAAATAAATGATTGGTTTTACACAGGTGGAGTTTAGTGATGAGAGTGACTCAGAGGCTAATCCCCAGGTAGAGGTCAAAGAAAAACCTACCACTACCACCAGGGCTGCCCGCAAACTTAAAACGGCCCCAGAACGAACCGCGGAGAGGGTCCCTCCCAAGAGGCAGGCGAGGGTTAAGAGGAGCACTGCTGTCCCTCTGTCCACCTCTTCTGAAGACGAGGGGGCAGTAGTATCTCAACCTGCCTCAGTAAGAAGAGGCAGAACCAGAAGCCAGAAGGCTACGACAGAGGAGCCAGAGAAAATGAGGACCATCAGAGAGGAGATTGATGGAATTTTGGACATGAGCATTGAGCAGCTTAGGGCATCAGACACCGAGACTGAAGACAGTGCTGCTTCAAGTAAGGATATTGGTGTATTTGTCTTGTCCCCACAGTGAAACCTCCCATTAATGAAGAAACATTTAACTTCTTTTTAATTAATTTGCATTGTCTAATCATGTAACGCAATTTTAGTACAATTAATAATCATTGAATATTGGCCTATTGGTGATATTCAATCATTTAATTCTGAATCTCTGTACATCTTTATCAACATCTTCACGTGACGACATCACAATGCAGTAAAGTAATTCTGTTCCTCAAAACATTTACACTAATAATATAATTCATAATTGTGATCACAATGTTTAGCAAAATAATTGGGAATATTGACTGTAATTGTGTGTAGCCCTAATTAGCATTAACGTGTTTTTTCCATAACTGTTGATGTAAGCTAACTCAACTCTCTTGACTGTCTAGACATAGATTTTGAGGTCTTGCGGAGGGACCTGTGTGGAGAGAGAGACAATCTGTCTGAGCGGAAGAGCAGAGGTCACCCAAGAGACGGCCTGCAAGCCCACCTTTCTCATTCACACGCCGGGCCTGGTGAGCCTTCACACGGTGCTGTATCTTTGTAGTATATACTAAATAGTCTTTGTTTTGGACCCGGGTTTCTGCGGGTCTTTAAAAAGTCTTAAATAATTGAATGTAACGTCTTATAAAGTATTAAATGTCTAAAATACAGTTGTTAGAGGCTTTTCTGCCGTGCAATCTTATCTGCTTTACTTAGCACAATTGAACTTTATGTCCTGAACCAATTAATTTCCTGTTGTCCTTTTTCTTATACCTCACATTTTAAGTTTCAGAAATGTATAGCATCAGAAATGGTCTGTTTTTGACAGCTTTGTTTCCTTCGTTTCTTTAGTTTTTTAATAGGTCCTAAAATCAATTCCAGGTATTTATTCCAGCTAGCATTAATAAAGTCTTAAAGTTTCCTCTGTCATTTCTTATTTCAGACAGTCTTTCTGTGGAAGCTGTTGAGTGTCTGCTGCGCTCTGCCTGGTCGGCCATTCAGCACTTCCCCCCTCCCACCCTCTATCCCAGCCTCTGTGCTCTTTTGGCCTTGACCTTTGGACAACGGGACCCTGTAACAACTGCAATGCTACATACTGAGTCCCTGGGTGTCACGAGCCGCCATCGCATGGTCAGGCATCTAGCCAGTCGCCTCAAGTAAGCGTTTGTACTAGACATGTACTAGAGCAATTCTTCTTTTTCAAGTTTCAAGTACATTATTCGTCACATGTCACATACAGTCAAGTACAGTGCCGTGAAATGACGATGTGGCATGCTCCGTAAGAAATTGTGCAAAAATACAAAAACACACTATAAACAATTGTGCAAAATACAATAAGTAAGAAAAAAACACAATAAATAGAAAAACACACTTCTGAACCAGAGTACTGCTTAAGTCATGAATGCCTCCTTGTATTGGCTTTTCATAAAACACTTACAGGAACAACTGCATCAATTGCATTTTATTTATTCATTTAAAGGGGCAATAGGTAAGATTTCTTACCTCAGTAGCAGTGAGCGAAGATTGGCGAATTTCAGCACCGAACCCTGCCGACGTCCGGGCGGGCGGGTGTGAGGAATGTGGTGTACATTAGTTTGCTTGCCCATTGTTGCTCAGGGGACGGTGTGAAACCGATAACGGTCCCTGTCGCGCCATATTCCAGTCTCTAGGGTGTCTTCTGGGTGTCTGGTTTCCTGGTTGTTTGTGAATGCAAGTCGACAGGCAGGTAGGCCATCTAATCATTTCATTCCGGCCGAATGGGCCATCTAATCATTTAATTCGAGCTGAAGGTCAAGTTGACAAGCACGTA
>CABFOP010104038.1:0-16722 GCA_900683385.1 Anoplogaster cornuta | reverse complement strand
CGGCTTGCAGATGTGATAATTATGGATTTATTTGTAAGCTGTCACTTCCCTTAATGCTCAGGGACATCAAAATAAGTTCAAATAGAACCATCAGAGAGGATCACATTTGCTGCAGTACCAGAGATTCAAAGAACATGCGATTCTCGTGACGCCGAAGGTCTGTCAATAACCACTCATTTAGACAGCAGTGTGCTTTGGAGACATTCACTGCATGCAGCCTGGCTCAAAATTTCTGGTAGAAAATATTTACATGTTCTCATTCGGTTAGATATTCAAACATCAAGGCACTTTTATCAGCGGGTAACATACAAACAAAGACAGAGAGCAAATTTTCATTGCCACCTCAGTCCCCTAAACAGACTGGAGCATTGTACAACTGTTAATCAAACCTCTGGTTAAAAATAGTCATATCTGTTGACATTTTTACACGGCGGGGAGTTGGCTTAGTTTTGTAACAGGCCTCAAAAAATAAATACCCTTCCCCTTTAACATCTGTAGATCACATCTAGTCAGTCCTGTGACGGGAGGACATACTGTACAGTAAAAGAACAAACACATAAAGGGGATCGAGTCCTCACAGATGCCTCGAAAAAGACAGCAAACTGCTTCACAATCACGAGTTCAGCTTCCATTGTCAAGCGTGAAGTGGCGCTTAATGAGAGGAGAGTAGGTGAGAGTTCCCAGTTGCTGTTTCAGCAGGAGTGGAAAGGCAAGGCCAGCGCGCCGAGCGCCGTGGCTACCTGAGGAAACAGCCTTGCAGCCTCACTTCACAGACTCTCTGATGGAAACGGCTGGGCTATCTCCTTCCAGCTCAATTATCAAACATTGGTCTGTCGTCTTCTGGGAGAGTTCTCTGTCACCGTATAAGTGCACATTAAGGGCTGATAACAACTATGGAATCCAGCCATCCATCTTGATTTACCAGTGTTAGTGGGTGGGGAGTAGAAGAACCGAATACCTGCCACTCAGTGGAAGAATGGTGCAACTGTAGGTGGTTGGCTTCAGAGAGAGACTGCGGTTGCACCTCTCCTACCATTTACAAATCAAATGAAGGGACTCTAATAAGAGAAAATATGAATTTTCTCTTCCATATTAATAAGAATACATTTTTGAAGGATATTAGACCCACCTAAGTAAACCCACCTATACCACCTATATACGTTTAAATGAAGCTTAGCGCAAGTTAAATCACAGAGGCTACCAGCAGGTACAAGCACGCCCAGCTCCACATCATCCAATCACGTCGGCACACGCTCTTTTCTCCTCCCCTTCCTCCCTCTCCAGAAACCAATCACTAAACATTTCCTTCTATTTTAATTCCCTTGCTGTCATTTCAGCTGCCTAACCCGCACCAGACGCTCCTCCTCCTCCTCCTCGCCACCACCACCAGGGTCACAGCTCCATCAGATATCCAGAAGGGTTAGATCTTCAGCCGGGGGGGTTCTCCTGTCTCCTTCCTGCCCCCGGGAGCTTCACCCTATCACTGGATACCCTTTCCAGTCTACGCCAAAACTTTGCTCATTTCATGTGCTGTAAATAGATGTTCATAATTGTAATCCTAGCCTCTCGTGATTGAACCACCTTTTAATTTGTGGCTGACAGAAATCCTTGTGGCATAAGTTCATAGCACATACTAAAGTAATATGAGGATAGGATCCTTCAAGGAGAAATATAAAAACAAAAAATCAATGCTTTTCTGAAAATATATATTTTTTTTGCTTAGATTGGTGGTTGTTTTCCTTATGATGATCACCCATTGTTTACCAGCTTTTTATTTACCACTACATCACTATTCAGACATGCAGGTGTTCTGATGTGCAATGACTGGATAGTCGCCCACTTACCTTACTTGTCTTTGTGTTTATCAGTGTAGAAGTACATGCAATAAATTTCACATATACAGTAAATGGTATTTGCTACTGTACAGTGAAGATTTACAGTGCAAACACAGTGAACGTCAGGCTGCAGACACGCAGAGCTTTGTCCTGTTGTTTTACAGTAAGTAGAAAATGTATTTCAAACGCCTCAAGTTTAATTAATGGTCTTCAACGAATGGTTGCGTAACAGCACTTACCTTTAAAATGTGTTAAGGATCAGATGAAGAAACAGCACGGGGAGGAACACGGCACCGGAAAAAGAAAAGAAAGACAGACCATTCATAATTAGGTTCCAGACGTGCTGAAACTCACTAACAGCTGTGACAACTTACAGTACCATGATCATACAATTAACGAATGAAATGAACTGAAATATTTATGAAATTAAAAAAATATATATAGTGAATTTCATTAAAATCTGCACTTCCATAGCACAATTCACATCATTGTAATAAATCATATGAAAGTATGGAGGACAGCAATTGCACTGTAGACAAAGACCTTAAAACATGCCAATATTAGCCCTCTGCTGGCTACAATCAGGAATTCAGATGACAAACAATGTACACAATTTGTCTGCTTATTACAGCAAAGTAAATGTAATATGTAATGATAAGAATCAGCACAATGACAAACTGAGGTTAAACACTGTACCCTACTGGCAAATATGTGTGTTATACTGATAAATAGAAGTAGCTCCCAGTCTGTCTCTCTGTCGGTCTGACGATCGGTCGCTCTCTCTCTCTCTCTCACACACACACACACACACACACACACACACACAAAGAAGAATATACACACATACACACACACATACACAGACAGATTGAACTCACATACATGCACACACACACTGAGCTCTCTAGGGGCTGTTTCACAGTGGCGCTGGGCTGCCTCAGAGCACATTCTATCACCAGCGCAAGATAGCATCTGATGACTTGTGCGATGTAATTGAAGTGTAGATTACTATCTCTCATGTGCTTGGCAGATCAAAATAATAAAAATGCAGGGAGGGAGAGAGAGAGAGAGAGCGAGAGAGAGAGAGAGAGAGAGAGTGGGAATGTGAGCAGGCGAGTCCACTGTGGCAGCGCTGCAGTCTGGATCGTACATGCCTTTCCACCGCTGGCGAGAGAAACCTCACTATCCTTCTCAGGAGAATGTTATGCCACTTAGAAAATCTAATCCCTCCCTCCCTCCCTCCCAAACTTCACTCTGGATGCGTGTATGACAGGCCTGGACATGTTCCCCTCATAGAGTGTGAGACGGAAGTCTGGATGTTGAGAGATGGAAGGTGTTGGAGGACATGGGCGTCACTGAGAGCTGACTGACAGCTGCGACAACGGTGAGATGTCAGTCGTGGGCTTCACAGGACTCAGGCCCGGGTGTGCCCCAGCGACGCCTAGTTCAAGGACACAGCAGGGCATGGGACTCAAGAGCCTGACCACTTCCAGACATATGACAACCGCTTTTTATGGATGGTCCGACGTTTAGGATGGGGACGCAGCAACAACCGATTTAGAAACATATTTAGAAAGATAACCTACCGCACCGCCAGGAAGGAAACCCCTCTTGCTTTTTTTTTTTCTTTACACTTTAAATCAACTGCAATAATGAGGGAATAAGAGACGGAAGAGGTGGGATGAGAAATGAGAGACAGAGAGAGATACAGAGAGAGAGAGAGATGAAGCGGGAGAAAGAGAGAGAGCAGACAGAAGAGAGGGAACACGCAAAATGAGAAAATGATCAGGTTCACAGCGAAGCGAGGCCACCAAATTTGCCGTTGTGTAGAAGAACCCCTCATTACTGCGGCTCATGGGCACTCGGCTTGGCCTTTGAAGTACTCTGAGGTACATCATCCCATGAAACGGGTATAGTTAATCCACTTGTTAATCAAGTGTGCTCGTGAGCTTACGTCTGAAGTGGCCCTTTCTCCGAGGAAGACTCAGTGTTCAAAGGAAATGATGGCGAAGTCAAAAAATGAGGTGTCTACATTTTCAATAAAATCCGAATGCAACTCGAGCAAAAAATATACAATATCAAAATGTCTCCATTTTCGTCTTCAATTCCGTCTCTAACAACAAGAACTTGAGTCTATATGAATCCTGCTAAACTAACAAGAGATTTCAAAATGACTGATGCCATTACATTTCTCTCTCTATGCTAAATATATTAAATCTGGACAACTTTCAATATATCCGGTGTGATACATTTTTCCTGCCTACACGGGTTAAGCATATCTCCCTCATTTTAACAGAACGCGCAAAATGATTTTGAAAGGAGATAAAACTCTTCAGGTTCTGGTATGTGAACTGAAATATGAAAGGGGGAGAGACCGGGAAGGGCGAAGACCGGCTTCACGCGGTCGTCTTCCTCCTCTCGCTGCCCGTCCCTTCCTGACCAATGGGTCATCTCCCTTTCTCTCCGCTGCAGCAAACAGGAAGCGGACAGAAGCGGGCGTATGGTGGCCGCCTCTCCCTCACCGCCGCTCGGAGGCAGAGAGCCGCGGAGGCCTAGCGCAGCCTTCCCCCCCGCTGCGCCGACAAGTCGCCTTTTCACTTCAATTAATGAGCCATAAATAACCCAATGAAGGTGTCAACAAAGAGCACCATTTATCATGGCTTTCACCACTCCACTTCATGTGACGAGAGCGCTCATTCCCAGCCTACAGCTCCTCCAGACAGAGACAATGCAAAGAGAGAGAGAGAGAGAGAGAGAGAGAGAGAGAGATTTATTCCTGGACGAATCCTCCAACCTAGAATTCATCTTGCGCAGCGACTCTCACAGGTGCGCCGATTTGACAAATACACCAGGAACAGTGGGCCCGCGACTTTGTTAGATTTTCACAGTCAGACTAGCAATAAATTTGGTTAAGAGTGGAGGACAACATTCTCACTGAGCTCCCAAGAGGCTGCCAGCGAGCCCATGTTAAAGACACTTCTTTCTGTCTCAGTCGACTCCAGGCTGTGGATCGCAAAAGGCAGCCAAGGTCTCCCTGAAAAAAAAGTGAATACAAATGAAACCGAAGATGAAAATCCGTTGGAAATACAGAGCTGGTCTGAGCAGCAGGAAGAATTGCTTTATCAGTGTGTCCCATAAATGTCACTTTGAGTCAACAATGGAGAAAAAACACACAGCACCGAATCGTAGACCCTCCTCTGAACTGAATGCAGCAGGCAGAGGTGCAGTACTACGCTCGAGCACTTCGGAGAAAAGACGAAAACTCCTTGAATAATATATGACAGCTTGGGTTTTGAATCTGACATTAAAAGTGATGACGTGAGTACAAACTCAGCTCTGCTTCATCTTGGACCCACAAATCAAAACCTGAGGCTTAAAAGTAATGTTAAATAGTCCGTCTTCACAGTTTAGAGTAAAAAAAAAAAAAGATGAGCAGGAGCTGCTGAATGCTGTAGCCTACATCTGAACGCAAGCATTTCCAGCCTTGAAGCTAAGCCGGAACTTGAGTCTATATGAATCCTGCTAAACCAATTAATGGTTCCTGTTAACCCACTCATCTTTGGGGAGGATTGTCTTCCTAAATAATACAGCAAGATGTCCCCTATCCAGCATGCAGCCCACACACAAGCTCTGACAAAGACTATAGCAGATTTGTCACTTGAATCTGGGGGGCTTTTCTTACACCACAAACACGCATTTCAACTCGTAGATTTTTGCACAATATCCAGAAAGCTCGAAGTCTTTGTCTCGGTGTGGAGCGATTCCCCGATCCGAACGCCTCCGCACACTGCAACACTGTGATGGCGTCTGATAACACGCTTCATGAAATAAACTAGAAAGTATACAATGTTGAGACTGTTCAGACGAGGGAGAAGAGGTACGGGAACAACACTGAATCCATTACAGCAAAGGGACATTAAGTGTCACTATCACACAAAAACATAGCATTTGTACAATTTTCCAAGCCACCCCCAGTGATATAAATGTTCGGCAACCATAATCAGTCTGGGTTACAGACACGGCCAGAAAGCCGCGATAAATGACATTTCCCAAAATCACGCTGACATTTTCCCTTATCAAGCAGCAGGCACTGGCATGGTGAGAGCAAGCTTGTCAGTCAGAGGCAGACAGGCCTCACACCTTATCACAAGGGCACTCAGCCTCTCTGGAGCTAATGCTGGGGCTGGTTTAGAGATGGGGGGCTAAGCATGGCTGGGACAGGGGCAAAGACCGGTCCTGGAGCTGAGTCTGGATCTGGACCAAAAAACAGGAGAGTGCAGCTGCAGTAGGTCTTGGGCTTGAGCTTGGAATGGAAGCTTGACCACTGGACGTCACATGAGCATGATGTAGAAACTAGCGCTGTCCTTTTGCTTCGGTTGACTTAAAAGCAGCGGATGCAGATGAGGCTGATACTCCACCGCCGCCCTCTCCATCCTCTCCCTTCTCCGCCGCTCTTCCAGACACAGAGTGGAAAATTAAATATTCAAGGTCGATAATGACTCTCTTCATTAACATGTGATTCAGAATAAAAAGTGGAATACATAAATGAAGAAATAATAGAATGCCTATAAGCGGACATCTTGAATGGGTTTTGGTGGAGCTAGAGGGAGCGAGTGAGAGAGCTTTTTCTTAGTTGGGGAGAAAACGAGTTGTGCTGAATTGTGCTCTACTTGTGGCCTTCCCATTTGATCTTTTTTCTCTCATCACGGTGATAGTTTTATGCCTTTTTTTTTTTTGCATAGTCCAGATGGCACATTTCTTAATGGCAAAACTAAAACTACACTTCCAGCGCTGTTAAAGCAGCTGGCTCAGTTTCACAACAGCAACAGCCGTCTTGAGATCCCTCTCTCCTGACGACATGCAGTCACCTAATGCAACACAACGTAGGGAAATAACCCAAATATTATTCTAGCAATTTCACTGAGTCCGATTGGCCAGTGCTTATGGGGGTAAAAGACTCCAACTATGCTGTTGGAGTCTTTTACCCCTAAGAGAAAACGTATGTTTCCGGCGTGACGAGCGGCGTGTCTGAGGCGGCATTGTGCTGGTGAGACAATACAAGTGGAGGAGTAAGGCCTCTATACCCGGCAGCACATCTTTGAGTCAGAGCAGTAGATCCTGCTAAGCCTCAGTGACTCACTGCACAGCTCACAGTGAGGATCATCAGTGTGGCTCTCTGATGTGGAGGAGCTTTTTACAGTCAGAAGAATTACTTCATAAATGCATGGTTAAAATATGCATGAAATGAAACACTACCCAAATAAACACCAGTGTTTATGAGACGAGTGCATACAAAACAGTTTGTTATAAGGAAAGGAATTTCCGTTATACAGACCAATGCCATTAAGAGATTTTCTTTTCCCCCCTCGCTGAATGACAGTGGGATCTCAGTTTGTGGTTAACTCTATGCAGGAAGGTGATGGATGGGTTAAAAGGATATAAATTATATAACGGCAGGTAAACGCAATACACTCATTAGTTCCCAATGCTTGTATTTTTCCCCAGGAGTAGCTACAGCAATTGATGTCTCGCTCTTCTGTCTGTTTGTTTTGCTCTGACAGAATCAGTGAGATAATTCACACTCGGCAGCCACGCTGGCACCACATACAAAGCAATACTGTTTTCCCTGACTACACGGAATGAATGGAAACTACAGAGAAAACTAATTTGGAATATGACGATGAAGCAAGCACACATACAGACATGCAAATGGATTAATAGAGGTCAAATTGGCAATACAAAATAGTATTTTCTTAGCAGAAAATATTATGTGATGATGACCACATGGATGGCATTACCACTACATCAATGCATATAGCAAAACTTTAACAGTTAAACTTCACCTACTGTATGGCTTGTTCAGAGTGAGTAACTAAAAGCATTTACGCAGCCACACTGAGAACGACGCATTGTTCTACGAAGACAGAGAAACAAACACAACTGTGTAATGGTGTCAGTTGACTTTCTGTGTCTGCTTTCAGCTTGACTGACCAGGTTACACAAGAGATTGGATTCAATTTCAATAATGACCTAGCTAAAGACCAAGTTATGGTATGGCATACACACTGGGACATAATTATTTAGAGTCTTTTAAGCAACTATGATGTTTATCCTCCCCATTGTGCAACAGATTTTTCTACTGTTGACATCTCATACACAAAGACACGCACAGAGATGATTCATAGCATTGTATGAGCATGTCCACGGCTCCTGCAATTAATGAAAAAACAACCCTACATGTAACAATAATTATATTTAGAATTTTCTTTTGAAAGGAGGCTAAGATAGGGTGACCTGTAGATCCAAAGCATGAAAGTGGGCAATGTCTAATGTGTCAAATATGTAATATGTATATTACATTACATTGAATTCAGCAAAGCTTAGATTTAATTGCATGTGAACACTAGTTTTCAGTCACTAACTAGGTACATTTTTAAGCACAGCTCTCTGCCATTATGTTTGTTTTCCCATTTGTGGTCTTTACTCCACTCCCTTGAGTGAAGTCATCATCCCAGATAGACTAAATACGAGCAGACAATACAACAGCAGCAATTTTCATAACATTATGAGCATATGAGCTGCCATTTCTTTTTACAATCTTCATGAAAGTCCACTGTAACAGTCTATTACGCAGACAAGGCTACTCCAACTGTTTGGGACATTGGTCCTATTCATTTCGCTCTGACGTTCTTTCTTCATTATGTAGTGTGCTGTGCCTTCAGCCTGTTCTCTGCCTGCTCTGAGTCTCTAAATGGAAGAACACTATTGAGGAGCTTTGGAAATCTGTTATTGTGACTATACTATGGAGTGGGAAAGACATAAACAAGGCTGTTCAGAAATGATCACGTCAAAAAGAATAAAAATGATCTAGGGAATTGGCATCACAAAAGTAGACATATACAGTAACTGCATTTTCTATTGACTGTAGCATATTGCTACAATGGGAGGAGTGCCTCTTTAAAAAAAAAAAAAAAAAAGAGAAAATAAAATAAAAAAAGTAGTGATGCTTGCCATTTGACATTCATTTTTCAGGGAAGACATCTGACGCCCAGCACCCGAGCTGTGATCAATATCTAATCTGGAGAAATAAATTGCCGCTGTTTGTCTTTCATCTTTGAGGAAATGTATACGCATTCTGACAACACCGTGGAATCATTAATCAAATAATGAAATAATGATTTGGCAAGGGGGGAAAAGCAGCATACATGTATGTAGTCTGATCTGATATTCACTGTGACCTAGCGCTGTTGACATCCTGCATCTCGTATCACATCTTGTTACTTCGGTGCAGTCGGGGGGACTTCAGCAGAGATCATCTCCTCTCTTTGTCAGAAAGCAAAGCGATGAATTGGATATCTAAGAAAAGGTATTGGTCCCTTGTGTACATTGTGAATAATACACTGTAACATGCATGGATGTCATACACTTGTGCTTTTGACCTTCCTCTATCTGACAGTAAAGAACTTTTTTTCCATTTATTCTCAGCCCTTGTCTTTGCAATTACCGTGTTCCAATCTCGCCTTGTCCCCACAGTCACCCACAATACCCAGAAGGATCGGCAGTCTTTCTTCGGGTGTAGCAATTACCGTCCCTATCTCTTTGAAACAAAAAGTTTGGTGTAGGATATTAGAAAATGTCAAATTCAGGTTATATTTCACTTTAGTCCAAAGGCGATGCAGTGCTCTCAGGAAACACCATCTTCACAGCCTTTGCATTATGCATGAACCTTGTGGTCCATCATTATTTCCTCCAGGAGGCAAAGAAAGCATTGTTTGCTATCAGTAACATGTGTAGACTACATGGGTAAAAAACAGAGCTCACATTGAAGCTCATAATCGAGAAATCAATACTGCCTTAAAAGCAAATTTATCAGCAATTAGCTCAATAATCAAATGAAATGCAATTAAATTTTAATTCATTTGTAAATGTCTTTTTTTCACATTTCTTCTTTATGTATCACTTTTTGAGAGTTAATAGTTCTCCTTCAATGATATGCATGGACTGGGGCCTCTTATCACATTCCTGCAGGACAGGCTAATCACATTCCAGTCTTTCACCTGCATGCCTGGCATGCTTTGCTAGAGCTCATGATGAACATTCCCAGGCATGCATGATACCATTCTGTCACTGATGGTGCCAGACTGCCCAGGAAAAGTTCCCTTCTTATCTACTGCTACAGTACTAGTACTACTACCACTAGTATCACTACTATGAATATTAAAGGAATATTTCACCCACAAAATGAATTATTTTCTATCACTTACTGGTCCCGTGATGCCTTGAATTCCCGGAGATTTGTTGTTTATCTCGCATTCCACACGTTGAATGAAGAATCCAAAAACCGAGAAAATATTAACAGTACGTCAAAAACACATGCATTTTCGCTCAAACTTTACTTTTAAAAACATTTCTGGATTCACAGTCTCACGCACGTACGGGTAGTGCGCCTGGGCAAGGGCGTGCATTTGAACTGGGTTTGTGTGCATCGCACGCGCATGTGTTTTGGATGTACTGTGCATATGACTGGATACATGACACTTTGATTATACTAACAGATTTTTGATATAGTTTTGCTGCTATTAAACTTGGCCTCCTATTAACTTCCATTCATCAAGTATTCTCGGTATTTGGATTCTTCATTCAACGTGTGGAATGCGAGATAAACAACAATTCTCCAGGAAAACCATCACGGGACCAGTAAGTGATAGAAAATAATTAATTTTGTGGGTGAAATATTCCTTTAAGAATAATAAACCTTTTTACAGCTTCAAAATACATGTAAAGGTTATATATTGCATACAGCCTGCCCAGGAATCAAAGGGCTCAGATAGTAGATTTCAAAGTGAAAAAAGTTGTTAGTCAAATAAATCACTGAGAAAACAAAGCCAACAGTGGGGCAACAGTGTTTCAGAGGGCTCCATACAAATGGGGCCAGATGGGGCCTTTTAAACAAATTGCTAAAAATGAGTCCCTATGGCTATGTACTTTTATTCAGCATGTTAACTAGATAATTTCTCTAGGTTACCTCATGTTATGCCTTTACTGTACATCTCCTCTCTTACGTGTCTATCTCCATTGTGCTGTTTGAAACCAAGCAGTAAGAGCTGTAAAAATGCATTTTATTCCCAAACTTTTACAAAATTAATGTTGGTATGAAGGTACAGTAGCACACAGTAAGAAATACAATACATGTATAGAATTTTCTAATTCTGAAATATTTGGTAATGAATTATATGAAACATTTCTCTTTTAAAATTTCTTTAGAGTGAGTCGTCATAGCTCAACACTCGTCGTTTCCAATAAAGATTAGGGTTCTCCAACAGCTAACTGGTAGCATGGAGCATCACTGGGAGGACCCACTAGCAATATGTTCCAGTTGGTGCAGTGGTAGTGTCAAATTTGTTTTGGTTTTTTTACCTGTTAGTAAGTCAATATATTGAAATTTTAAAAAAGCAGGAAAAAGGTTTGATAGAACTGGTGATTTTATTTTCACCTGTTTTACAAAACTTAGATGTCTATGTCTTCTAAGAGAATCCCATTTTTCTCTCTTGCCTCTTATGGCTCAAAGCTTTTTGGCATTCTAAAACCCACATCTTGTTTAGGAACGTTTTATTGGTTAAAGGTGCAATAGGTAAGATTTCTTACCTCATTGGCAGCGAGCAAAGAGTGGCGACGATTTCAACGCCGAACGGAGCCGAAGTGTGTGCGGATGTGGGGAATGTGGTGTAAAGTAGTCCACTTGCCCGTTGTAGCTCTGGGGAACAGTGTTTTCCCGATAAAGGTCTCTGTCGCAGCGTAGTCCTGTCGGTACTTGTGGGAGACGGGTTTCCTGATTGTTTACCTCAATAGCAGCGAGGGAAGAATGGCAAATTTCAGTGCCGAACCTGGCCGACGTGTGGACTGGTGTGGGAAATGTGGTGTCCAGAAGTCCACTTTCCCGTTGTTGCTCGGGTGGACGGTGTGAAAACGATAACGGTTGCTTTCACACTATGGTCCAGTGTCTACTTCTCGAGTCTGGTTTCCTGGTTGTTTGGGAATGCAAGTCGACAGGCAGGTAGGACATCCAATCATTTCATTCCAGCCGAATGGGACATCTAATCATTTAATTCGAGCTGAAGGACAAGTTGACAAGCACATAGGTCGTCCAATCATTTCATTTGGTCTGAATGAAATGATTGGACAGACTTATTACAGTATTGAGACCACTACAGACACTGGATTTTTTTCATTTAAAAAAAAATGTATACACAGCCTATGATTTATTGATTGCTGTCAGGATATAAAGACAATTTCAACTAATATAACCAAAAATGCTTCTCAAAAATTTACATATTATACCTTTAAGTCCATGGAACCACTGTTTAAAAGTCTAAAAACACCATTTTTAAGTGATTCAATTTCTTCAATGTCAGTATCAAGTAGAAATACAATATATCCAACAGATTTCATAATTGTTGTGTCATATGATAGCTTTTAAAAGGGGCAGCATGGTAGCACAGTGGTTAACACTGTTGCTTCTTAGCAAGAAAGATGTGAGCTCAATCAACCTTTTCTGTTTGTCTTCGCAGGTTTTTTCCCAGTTTTCTCCCTTTTCCAAAGGCATGCAAGTCAGGTGGATTTTAGACTCTAAATTCTTAGGTAGATTTGTGAGTGTCTGTCTATCTGTTAGCCTAGTGTATGCTGGGATACGACCTCCAACCCCCCATGACACTGACAAGGATTAAGTGGGTAGAGAAAATTAATTAATGAATAGTTATAAAAAGTCAAATTTTAATATTAAGGTCCAGTTCATGGCAATTATTGAAGGAGCTGAATTTTCAAAGTAAAAAGATTGATTCATTCTGGTTCAAAAAGCCAATATTGTACTGTATTCTCAATAGATTACAACTATTATAATTAATCAATCCGTATATATATATTATATTCTGTATTGTTATAGAATATTACATTATAAAACATTATAGAATTATAACAGAACATTAGGTTCTTTTTAGTAAGTAGTTTATTTTTTATAGATATAGTGAATCTGCTTAAAGGCTTCTTATTTTCTCACATTCCTCACCTCGTACTACAATTTGTTTTAACTACATGTCAAAATAAGTTTTTGAAAAAACTGAAACCAACGCTCTAGTCAGCCTAGTTTCACTGTGGCAAAGCCTTCTGCGGTCAAATGGAAAAGTGGAAAAGTCTGGTGATGTAATGTCCTCTGAGGCTGAACATTCCACACCCTGTTCCTCTGTCTGCTACCAACATGACCTTCCATGAGTCTTCTTTTCCTCCTCATTTCATTGTGGTGATTACAAACACTGACAAAGCAGAAGCAGAGCATTGCAGATTACTTTTGTTAAAGCTCCGTGTGACTAAATATATATATTTTTCCAAAGCCCACATGTGCAACATCTGATTTAAAATTAAAAGCCTCAGTGATGAAGTCACTTCTCATAGTGAAATCCGAACCTGCTTGGAATCAAATCGCTGATGAAGTGTTATGAAAGGGAATAAAGCTGTGTAACAAAAATTACTTGGGGACTGGCGAATAGTCCACTGACATCTGTTTTCTACTAGCTCACCAACTTTATACTTGCTCAGCCTTAAAGAGTTGCAGTTGCTATAGAAACAAAATAGGATGGACAGTATTGTCAGTACTGCGGTTGAAGGTCTGGGGTGAAGGATCTTCCATTGTGTTCTCTAGTTGGAGATTTGAAGCCGTTTTAACTCAAAGACTTCATATCCTGTTTGGCCTGTAGCATAGCTTATTTAACCTTTAACCCACTATGTCATTTGTCAAGAGGAAAATTAACGATATCCCACCGGCCAACACCCAATTCATGACAGCATAGATTAACTTGAAAACAGAAAAGTGTACTCCAAAGTCAGGGTGGACAGATGGTGGAGCTCCGGTATGAGCCTCATCATTTCAAGTGAAATCATGCAAAAGAAACAAAGGAACGCAGCTTCATTGCCTGTTTAAAAACATAATACAAACAGGTTCCTCATTTCCTCCAGGTGAGTTCAGAGGGTTCCCACAGAACACTAAGAATATCCACACTGTACCTTTCAATTCAGGGATAGCAACTCATCTGAACAAAGAACAAAGCCTTCTCATTACCTGACTTCTGAGAAGAGCTGCATTCTCTACCATTAGTGAATGCACATTCGATTACACATGGTGGAAACAGCTTCAGGGTGCTGGGATGGGTGAAGAGAGCCAGACCAGACAGGAATTAAGCTTGTTACAGACTGATTTTCAACTTCACTTAATTCAGCTTGCCTTTACTGATCCCTCCCATACCCGAGTGTTTCTCGGTTCTCCTCAACATGGAAGCAGGATTTACATATTGCAGGTAAACTGGGGAATAAAGAATGCAGATCAAATTAAACCTCTCGGGAGCTAATTAGTTACAATTAAGTTTCTGCTTCACTTGTTGTGCGGGATTATTTGGTAAACACCTACAGAATGTTGAAAGAATCTTGGCCCTTTTCCCTGAACTTAAGAAACGCTCTATTCATCTAGTGGAAACTTACCCTGTGTAATGATTTTTTTTTAATCACATTAATTACTCTGTGAGGTTCCTGTGGTGGGTTATTGACATCAAAGTTGATAGAGACGAGTATTTACTCAGTGTCTTTAGAAGGCATGTATCTACTGTAAGTAAGCCCATAGGTAAATGAAGTGTATAATCTGGCATTGTGAACATGAGGAGTGACTCTGTTATTATCAAAAGGGGTGAAAGAGACATTGTATCACCAAGGCCTGCTGGTGAGTTAATTGCATGTTGACTTCATTAACCTTGATGCTCAGTATTAAGTACCACCCACATCCCCAGTCCCTCATTATGCCCAAACCACATCTTACAGAGAGAATTAAAGCTAACAAATAACAGGGACAACAACACATAAGCTTGCTTGTACACTGCGTGTTGCTCAGACGTTGGAGACTGAACCATTGTCTATGTCACATAACATAAAACAACAATGGCGAAGGCATTTCACCTGCCTCTGCAGAGTAGCCCAGAGCCAATCACAGGTGTGTTCAGTGGCTTTGTCCTGTCATCACATATCACTATTAATTTGCGCATTATGCAGTTCCACACAACATATCACTTCCTGTTACGCTGCCCACTGACTGACAGAGTTTCAGTTGGCCTGTCACTGAGCATGAGTCCGATGCAAAAGAGAGAAACGATGGAAGGGGTGAAACATCTCTAAAAAATTAAGATGCAAGCCCAAAACACCATCTTAATACAAAATTGCACTTAACAGCACATAATTGAGCCTTTTCCTGCTTGTGTAGTTGGTTTGAAAGGAGGTCTGGAAGCTCCATGCCTACATGTTGGCATTGGACATAAGGAAAGCCTTCGCTGTTCTAGCAATATAAAGTATTTGATATTATGATAGAGAGGGAAACGGCACCTGCTGGGCAAACACACCATATATTGTAATGGAGCTTAGCACCACTTCCCCACTACTTGCACTACAAAGTAGTCCATCAAAGTGAGATCGGAGAGGTAGAGAGAGGGAGATCATGACTCTTTTCACACCTTGTCAGACTGGCTAGCCTCTGCCAATTCCAGACCAGTCTGATCTTTCCTGCAGTAGAGGAGTATTTCCCAGCATGTTCCTCGGCTAAAAAGAATAAACTGATGACTGTGGTATAAATAATTTAAAGACGTTTTCAATAAGGGTGAGTACATTTCATTCTTTCGTAATTTTTCAACAAAAAATGAACACTAATGCACATTTTTCTTGATTCTCAGTGGGAAATTGAATGTAATATACAGTGCATTGTTTAATTCCTAATGTGATTTAAGGTGTACAGTATAGTGCACATGGTTTGCATGCCTGTTGCAGAAATGGTTTAGCATTCCAAACAAAAAGATATATATATAAAATATCAATTAAGGCTGCATTGCAATATAAGACCAAGGCAATGTTGCGAAGCCTGTCTCAGAACTACAGGTCTATTGTCATTTTATGTTTATCCATTAGATATATGGGCAATGATTATGTGTAATCCATGCAAACACACACATATTGTATATACTGTACTGTATGCACTGGCACAATTTCTGGCACAAATCAGGAACTCAAGTTAATGAAATAACGTATTATAAGTTAAGGACAAACTTGTAGACAACCTAAAAAGTAGTCTGAACCTACAGTAACATCTGGTCATCCACTGGGCTTGGAAAGAATTTGAATAAAACACAGCTAACTGAAGGAGGTCCATCTCCCTATTAATAACCTGTGATGAAGCTTTTCTAAAGAACAAAAAGATTATGTTATCGGAAAACTCTCCTCGTTGTGAACAAAGTGAGGTGAGTTTCTGATACTGTAATATGAGTTTTTAAAAACTTTATCATTTTGCTGTACCATACTTTTTTTCTTTTTTTCCTCCAGAATTCAGGGGCCTCAAATATGTCACAGGAAACAACTTTGCCACCTGCCAAAGGTGCTCATCTCCATTAACGCTGTGCCAAAGGAGAGTTACTTAGACTGACAGGCGGCAAAAATACTGAAAACTCTCCCAACTGTGAGAGGAGAGAGACAAAATGAAGAGAAGTGAGAAAAATGAGTTTGGAACTTTCATTGTCCTACGCCTTCCCTCCGCACAGATGCGCAGCTGAGCCAGTGCAGCTGGCCAACTGACAAATGGGAAAAAATAGTCCAATTTGAGCTGGTCGTTAGCAGTCGGAGCGCAGCATTCCAGATAAATGAGCGGCTGCCTCAGGTATGGCAGGAGATCTTCCTGAAGCATTCCTGGGAGACCGGTCCGTACCACGGCAACCCCTTAGCCATGCCTTCGATCCGACAGGCCCGACACTACAGCAGAGGTGACCTTGCAGTGCCGCTCCTGCCGGGCTTCTTATTTTTACACTGCCCCCCC
>CABFOP010104029.1:0-15842 GCA_900683385.1 Anoplogaster cornuta | reverse complement strand
CGGCTGTTTCTCCCACTTCCCAGTGTCTTAGTTGTAATGCATCCCTCCACTAACAGGGATCAAGGTATTAGGGATTCAGGTTATTTGTATTGATTTTATGTGCTGTCATGCTGAGCTCGAGGACGCCCTCATATTTGTGGAAATGGCAAATTCCACCTCAGAAATGTCACCGGCGTTTAATCTCTTCCTGAGTGGTCAATATGGGACCCTGGCTCTAGTCCGACCGCGTTTATTAAACAGGGACCGGGAGCGTTCCCTCGGTTACCATGACACCGTGCAGCGCGGGACGGGATTGGTCCAGGCTCGACGGTAACATGGGAGTGAAGAAGTCAAAATTAAACATTAATAACTTTCGATACGATCTGGGTCTATGGTATTGAGATTGTGGCCGGACGCGGAGAGTTTACATTGGATTAGGTTCACCACAGGGAGTCAGGCTGACATACCATTATTTCCGAGGTCATTTTGAAGGCCTGCATCCTTACTTACTGTAATAAATCAGTCTGATGCACAACATTGTATCAAATTGCTTCTATTCCTGACAAAAATATACTAGTAATATTAATAATACTAGTAAAACTCACAGACTAAGGTCAGTGTGTCATTATTCCACGAGGACTCTTCAAGGTCCATAAAGGCAAACCGCTTTGTTGCATCTGCCAACATTTGCATGCCATTATCATCTTTGCTTTATCCCTGTCATAGCAAATGTTTCTCTTTCTCCAGTGTTTACAGGAATGGCCGAGTACCCCCTCCTCTCTCCATTCACCACAATCAAATTTACTCTGGCTTGAGTACACGTTTAGTGGGGACCATTTGTTTGAGGCAAACACTTAGGGCCCTCGTATGTCATTGACCAATGTCCACAAATATAATCCTATCAAGTTCAATCTCAGAATGTCCTACGCCATTGTTTTCCTAATGCAATAAATGAAAATAATCCCATCTGTGTTGTTTTAATATAGAGGCATCTCCTTTTGGAGCGCATTATGAACTTCCTCAAGCCCTCACGCTTCTATTTGTACGAGTGAGTCTGGACAAACTTACTGATGATATCGTGATGGGTTTCACAAACACTTACACCCTACTGTTGACATCCACCATGCTTTAAGTATTTACAGTACAACTAGAGCAGCACAGCTAACAAACATGAACCAGGCGGGGCAGACGGCATGTGTGAACGCATCCTTTCTGCTTGTTGATAAACCCCTGCTCCTTCACTAGCCCTCGGTTGACATATACCTACAGCGAAAGCCTTAGCAAAACAAGCAGGACCCATGTAAATATGCAGTGCCCAACAGTGGCACACGCAGTGTTGGCTTACATACTGCTAGTGGTGTTTTTCTTTTTACCTCCAAATTTGCTCGGAAAACTAATCATGGTCTGATAAAGCCCATGGTAAATATGGGAGGGATTGACACCCACATGTCAAAGTTTACATAGCTGGACCAAGTGTACATATAGGGCCAGGGAATCTGGGGGCTGAGCACGGCTGGACTGGGCTGGCCTGACCTCGATAGGTCTAGGCTGAGGAGGCAGACACTTTGTGAGAGGAGACTCATAGAGGAGGAGGATTAGTGGAGGACCTGGTCTGGGGACAAGGCTTGCCTGAGGATGCACTATCCCCCCTGCATATTGAGGGTTAACAGCAGACATTTGGACAGCATCATCAGCATTATGAGCACACATAATGAAATCCTATTAATATCTTTTATCTGATATAATCTATTCTTAATAGATAAAGAGTACGTTCATCATGGTTATGATGTCTCTGCTGGTTATCTCTCAAAATACATTGAAATCAAGAGCGTTGATAGCTTCCTTCTCGCCAGTCTCTGTCAGCCTTCCAATTGTGTGGTAAGCCACAGCAAAGACACTGCAGCTAACAGAAAAGGTTAACCCTTGACTGATGTGTCTGATGTTAATCTATAGATCAATTAGGGAGAGGCACACTGGGTCAAGCTACAGATATTGCAGAGGCTATTAGTTCCCCTATCTGCCATTATTACACAGTCACATGCTCAAACATTGCGCTGGGTTGGTATGCTAGGCACAGATGCCTAGGGTAAACAGACAGGCCTACGAGGCTTGCACAAAATATTGATCTGACAGCAGATGGGAACCTTGATATCAGCCATTCAGTTTTTCCATGTCTGTGTATTCTTGCGTGCATGTGGTGGGACATTTGTGGCAAATGTGTTTAAGAAAAATATTTAATGGCACATATTGTTTGTTTAAAATGCGTTAATCTAGAATATTTCTCTTCCAATTTTAGTTTCAGCATGTGATGCTACGTTGCGTTATTCATTGAGTCATATAGCACTAGAGTGTGTGTGGGTTTACATTTTGCAATATTTCTACCTGTATATGATAATTTAGAATTTTAGACACAAATGCGTCAGCAAAAGCAATCTATCGTCTAGTTCACAATGAAATGGTCCAGAGTTTGTATTTGATCTTTTATCATCTGTCTCTGTTCATCAAAGGCACCTCACCTTCAAGCTGCTAGATGCAATTTAGGCAGATTAAGTGTTTTCCCAGCCCTAACCCTAAAATTCGTTTCTTGCAAAAGTTGCAAAACCCATGTTGAAATGGGACCTTTGTGCACTCTAATTTACAAGATAATAGAGAAAAGCTACTAGATGTAAGCTGGATACAAGCAATAGTCACGAGCTGCAGTTCACATTTTGTGATTTACATTTTATAAGGCATTCTTTGACTTTGTTCAAACTGAACTTTTGCTCGCCTTGATTATAATCTGATCCTAGAGGCATATTTTCTCTCCAAAATACCAAACAAAGCATGAAACACATGCATCAGCTTCTTTTGTTGCGTTAAGCTGCGTCTAAAAGAGGGAAGGGTTGTCGGTGAGAAAAGATGGATTGAAATTTTCCATTACTTCATTCAAAGCTTCCCTTTCAGTGCCACTGAATTAGACTGATGATAAAATAACTATCTGGAGATAAAATGATGCCTCATCTATTGCCTTTGTAGAATGAAAGAATCAAGTTCTTAAATCCCCTTTCTAGGGATCTAGTTTCATGCATGTTTTGGTTGATCAAAACGTCTCATGCTGGGAAAAATGTCAACATTAGTGACCCAATTATTGGTAAGGGATGGTCCTTTCTTTGCAAAGCTGGCGATAACATTGCAGCATCACGTCATAACTAAGAAATGCAAGTGCTCTCAGGAGTTATGAATAGCCGATCTCTATATATGAAATTTGGATTTCTATGAAGGGTGAGGCTGGGTCACATATTTCCACGGACTATCCCCGTGCTCCACAATACGGACAACTTGTCCAAATAGCATTGATGGGGTAATCCAGCATTCCTCAATCCTAAATCGTAGGATCATCACAGCAGGGGTATGGAGGCATATTCATGACTAATTATGTTTCTATATCTTCCTACTCCTCCTCTCTGTGGTCCAGAGCTTCATGGTGTGTTCTGGCCCGGGGGATCAATCACTCTGAGCTGCCTGGCCAAACACCATTGACAGGGCAGACGCAACACAAAGCTGGTCCAGCGCCTTCATGGCATGCCGCCATTCAATTAGTCTTGGTCAGGGGGAGGCATGATTATTCCAAAATTAGTGATTATTTCCCTGGGTAAACAGGCCAGACTTGGGGTGTGTCATCCCTTGTGCGCCTTGCTGGTCACTGGGCCTCCACAAAGGGGCCCGGGGCCTGGAAGAGAGACGAGGGCACAGAAGGCTGCTCCTCCTGAAAGAGCAGCCCACTCCCCTTCTCAGTGCTGAACCCCGCGGCTCGACACAGCCCTCCCTGATAAAGTGGTATTTCCCGCATACAAAGGAGGCATCGGGCTTAATCCTCAGCCAACCCACACCCCCTTCTTTCTTCCCAGCAAGAGAGCACAATGAGCGTGGACCTTGTCTTAATCCAAAGGTGGGCTATCACAGTAATCTGATAATACATGCTGATCAAAGTCTATTCAATGCTAATCAGGACAACAGATCAGTATTATGATCTAATTAGAGACACCCTATGTGCCACTGGGGTGAAATGCCAGAGCATTGTAAACCTTAGAGAATGGCATTTAAATGCTCGACAAGAACAATGGACTGAGTGTAATACTGTAACATAATCCTAACTCGAACCCGTAATGGCAAAATAACCATATAGAGGCACATTAAATGAAATAGATTAACAATAATTGAGGACCTTGCATCAAGCCGTGAATCATGGAGGATTATAACGTTCCTCTACACTGATGAGTCAATGCTGTGTGTAAAAAGACCTGGCTTGACTGTAGCCCTCCTCACAGGCTCTACGCAGGTTTCATTGCAGTTCCACGGCAGCAAGAGGCCACGTCTGACACGGAGGAAGATAAACAGGTCACAGGTCAGCCATGGTAGTGCCGTGTCTCACAACATGTCATAGGCTGTACCTTCGATTCCCATTCTGGCCACAGTAAGAGTAGAGAACAGCACCATCTTTAGCAGATGACAAATGGTCCGTCATTGAACCCTCTTGATAGTTGGACTTGTGTACACCAATTCTGTACTGTCTTGTTGATTTTGCCACTCACGGTATGCCCAATTAGCCATGAGCTATTAACAAAGCACCAAATCAATTACCCACTTGCCTCTCGGAAGTTGTTGTTCTCCTTTGGGGAGGCGCATCAGTCACGCCTTGCCTGCAGAGTGATCCCCTGCAACTCCAGAAACCTGGGTGGCCGTGGCTCTTTCAAAAGAGCACAATGCATTTGGTAAACTAAGTCTACTACAACAAGGCTCCCAGCGATGGCTAATCCTATCAAAATGGACTCCTTTACAAAAACAATGAAAGCAAGTGCCCGCTAATGACAGTGATATGTTACGCATGGAATGCAGGCAAGGCAGAAATCAGTGTGCGATGAAAATGCCTTGTGCGACGACCGACATCCTTTCCACCTGGGCCTAAAACAACAAAGCCGTTTTTGGATTCGGCAATGTTTAGATACTTCTTAGCTACGAAAATAAAGGCCAGATGCGCAGGCAGGATTCTCATGTGGCTACATGCAGGCTACTTGTATGCGACGACGAAAGGCAGCCTTGTCGACAGCCACTGCTTTGCAAGCTGACTTTCCCTTTCAGACAGTGTACAAAGAGAGGTTTAACCCTTTAGTCCTAACAAAATGTACAAACATCAGAGACACCGTGGAAGTTGAACTTGGCAGAACATCAGTTAGATGCTGTTTATGTGTGTAATAAAAGACAATAGCTAATACATTTTTCAAATTATACAATTTGAGGGTTTGGTATTTCAAAGCTGGCATGTCCAGGCAGATAAACACAGCAGATAAACTGGATTAGAGTCACAGTACAAATATGACGACTTTAAATGAGTCAAATAGAAAGTGTTAGACAGGCAAGTGAAAAGACAACCCCGGACGACAGGGCAACGACCGGTGCTCCTAACTTGCATGAAGTTTGGACGTTGTCCTGAGTGGGTCAGCTCAGTGCACCGCCCCCACCCCCATCCCTCGCCCAACTCCCACACACAGGCAGGAACAAAAAGACCCACCTCAGTGTGGCCCTATCAATGTCACCGCTTTGTGTGGCAGTCTTTCAGGGTACATGAAGTGTCTTTAGCCACAATGAGATCAATAGCGCGGCCAATTGTGGAGCAGCTAGCGGCAGCCGCAGCCACACAGGGCTGCAAGACAGAAAAGATAAAGCTGATGAGACTTAACACATTGTAAGATCTGTATCTTTGATCTACTTGTGCGCGGCTCTTTTCATATATACATTTTCATTCCAGCTTAATTGTGTTTACTGTGTATGAAATGGAATATTGCAGCAGAGAGATATTGATGTGCCATATCTCCATGTAGTTAAAAGGTCCCTGAGGACCCTTTAAAGTTTTCTGTGTACTCTGCTGAGCCGCATCTTTCCTGACAGTGACCTCAGTCAGCCTATTGGTACACTGGCTTGGACAGGTCAGTGCCATTGATTTCCCATTCCCTCTTGGCACAATGAAGACTGTCAACGAACCACAGGAACATGTCCTTGACCACAGTGTAACCCACGCTGTTTTATCCTCTACAGCTATTTTGGAGCCCCAATGATAGTACTACCACCATACAAGAAGATAGTATACTAAGCCTTGTACTAGTCTATGTGGCTGTAACTTAGTCAAAGGCATGTTTACACTACTATAGTGAATTGTTGCATCCAGTACAATGCAGATTTCCCTGTCCATTACTAATACTTTGATCGTTCCCTTCTGTAATTACGTAAACTGCAGGTGAATATATCATTATAAATAATCAGAGACCACCAAGTTTGTTTCGACATCAGAAGTTTCTCTTCTTTTTCCCAACAGAAAAAGCCCAGGCCTAATTTGCCATCATCAGCTTCTTTTGTTCAAACAGGGGCTGGTATTTGAGAATAATCCTCCTCCCATAGATGGAATAGTGTCTCGACAGGCAGCGGCAAGACTCTGTCAAAACCTTTTCCAGGGGCGAATCTTTGTGAGATCTGCCATGTTCAAGGCTGAATAATGTCGTCTTAATGACAAAACAAAGGTATGTAACTTGCCAACCCAGGAAATGTGTAATTAAGGTCCAGGCAAGCAGCCCTGAGATACTTATTGTGTTTATTTTGCTGTTGTCCTGAATGCTATATCTCACTGTGGTACTCTCTGTTGCCGTAGGCACATTTTTTATAGCGTGCTCTCATTAAATGTCATTATCTCAAAATTAGTTTTATTAACTGTTTAGCTGTTGAATGCTGCAAGTTTGCTAACATTTAGCAATACAATATAAATTGCCCCAGAATTACAAAGTGAAATAGATGCCTTTACTTTATATTCAACATCTAGTTGTCCTTCCAAAATGCCATGTGTAATGTCATGCAATATCTGACAAAATGACCTTAATTTAAAGGGCTGGCATTGATGTCAACACCAGGTAAATACCAAGTTGCAAATGTGCATTGATTGTTTAGATGCTCCAGGTGACACTTTGTCAGTAGAGAGAACTTTTGTTTACCTCTCAAATTTCACAGAATGTTGAAGGGGCACTAAAAACTGTCGACAAATGACTAAATTGTCTGTGCTATAAATTATGCATCATGTCGGATTCATAATATCTTTTACAAATATGCATACAAAAACTAATTGGGATACATCATCATGAAGTATAATCTATTTTAAATCACAAAATGTGAAACATAGAAACATACACATTCCTCCACAAAAAATAATAATTTCAACCACATTTTAGGTGAGGAGAAGAGAAGAAACATTTATATGAAATGTGTTTTACTGTATTCAGACTGGTTCCAAATTCTCACTGCCCTTACATTCAATGTTAATTGTAGCAGAGCTGAAATTTCCCTTACAGAAATGCATAGTATCCTAGCATCCCTGCTATTCTCCTGGTTGTCTCACCAACAACTAAAACACCCTCGGTGTAAAGCATAATTCAATAAGGAACACGTTAAAGAGATGCAAATGAGTCAATACATTTACAGCATATTTGAGGAACTTCATTCAGTGTTTTGATGTAGACAATTCTTTTGTTCCTTAAAATGTACAAACTATTCAAAAGATTTCCTTTGTTCTTAACCTTTGTAAGAAAGTGGAGGAAATATTTGGAATGCATTAAGTTCTGAAAACGGGCTGTCATGGCCGACAATGACGGGTAATAGATGTTAGCATTGATGGCAAAGGGGACAAAAAGAAGCGTCTCTCTGTTGTGCACAGACTGCCTGGCACAACTAAAAATGAATCCATTTACTTCAGACTGTTTACTTTGTACTTTTGGCTGTAAAGGCAAAGAAAATAAAAAACCTCCAATTCACGATGTGCAGGAGCCAAGGCCTCAACTTCTCTTTCACAGGCCACGTTTTTTCAGCTTTTTAAAAACTCACACGCCAAGCGCCCTGGCACCAAGCGCTGACAAGAAGCAGGGGAGAGAGAAAAGAGGGAGCGAGGAGACAAAACCAAACACAAAAACAGTAACATCTGCAGGCGCTTCCAGCCAGACAGTTTGATGTGAATAACTCAGCACTTCGTGCCCTGACCTTGGCGAACAAAGGGGGGGAGATGCCTCAGGAGCGGAGCGGGACACCCCGGGAGGCGAGCGCCCACAGAGCACCCTTGCTCGTTTCGCTGAGCTGGATTTATTGTCCCCCGCCGGGCGAAGAGGTGCCACCAGGGCACCCAGGCACTGCATGCCACTTGGACTGTCATAGTTTCGGCACAAAGATGGCTGCTTGACAAATGAAGCAGAGCGGCGCAGGAATAAAACATCAATTTCAGAGCGGTGCACTGGGATCACCATGCCATATGAATGCAGATCAGGGTCAGGCAAATAACTATAGGAGTGCCTTTTAAAGAGATTGGTAAATGTAGAGATAGATCAATGCCAGGGGGAATGGATGAATATTTATCAATCCTGCCAGAGGATGCTAATGCATATACACATTTATTTCACCTCAGCACAAAGTTAGAAAAGGCAAATTCCTCCCCATCAAATCAAAGGAAGACACAACAAAGCAACTGTGTACTTCAAGACTTAAATCTTACAAGTTCCTAATCCTTCTGAAGTCCACACGGGACCTTTGGTCTCCATGGCAACGCCAGGGCATTCAACCAAGTGATTGCCTCCAATGAATTTCAGATAAGACAAAATGGAAGTGAATTGATGTGATTTTAATGCAGAAGTGAGCGGTGGAGGGGTGGTCCACTCGGTTCATATTTGAATAAAGCAAACAGAGCAGACAAAAGGCTGACAGCCGTAAATGACATTGTCAGTACAAAAATTATCAGCCAGTTTACAATCTGTTTGCTCATGTAGAACAAACAGAATGTGTGTGGCATCCCCGGGCTTTGTGAATGGCAGGGCCGGCAGCCGGCGGCGGGAGAAAAGCAGATATCAGCTCCCCCTGCAGCCCTGCAACAATTAGATAGCAATTTGACAGGCACACTCAAAATGTGAGTTTGTTGTTCTCTACCAAGGGCACCACATCTTTTTTTTTTTCTCAAAAAGGAAATACATTATTGAAGCATTGGCCACAAAGACAAATTGTGTGACCTATGGCCAGGGGACTTGCAGGGTGGGATATCACAGGCGTAGGGAGACACATTCCAAACATAAGACCCTCAGTTACCTAGCGAGGACTCAAATCAAGGTCCCCTTTTCTCCCTGCCCCTCCTTTGGTGGTAGGGGACCAACAGGGAGATCCTCCTTAAAGGCAGCCCCGTTAGGCCCCGTTCCCTCCCTACTGCCCTTTGTTGTGTTTTGTCACTTGTTTTGTTTTGAGCTTGTTAACTTCTCTATAGCCGCACGGACAAGCAGCAGCTGCTGAGCTTGCGGTGGGCCGCAAGGCATCAATTTTACCCCTGGACAAGGAGTGAAAACAGGCCGGGTTCGCTTTTGACAGGACCTTGAACCTTCCCGCTATAACACTGTCGGCCCATGTTGCCAAGGAGCCACACCACGAGGCCAGCCCAGACAGTGACCACAAAATGGAGTCATGTCAAGGTGCCAAAGGACCACAAGCAATGTCACCACTCACATATAATCCACTGGACCTTAAAATATTGGCTTCCATGGATTCCAGTATTTTGGAAAATGCCAGCTCTTTTTTTCAGGATGATTTTTGAATGCATTTTACTTGTAAACTGCACAGCATAAAACGTCAAAAACTAGGTTAATGATATCTTGTATTGAGACCCAGTGAAAGTTCTGGTATGTGCAATGTATGCAAGGAATCAGCTGCAGTAAACAAAGCAGGTCAGGGCCATGGTCCAGCTGAAACGTTGAGTCTAGCTAAGTTGAGCTGTTATAGCAGACCAGCAAAAGGTAGGAGGATGAGGATGAGGCCTTGTTAAGGACAGCTTGCCTGTCAGATCTGAAAGCAGCAAACAACATCAGTTGAATCCTATCCAGGACTAGACTGTGTCAAACTCCTCACTGCATATAAACAGCATGTGATAGTGTTAATTGATATTCTTCTCAAGATTCTCCTCACTGTGCTGTGAGCCCTGGTCTGCTCGCCGGCTGTGGAGATGCCGTTTAGTCTTATTAAAAACTTGTTTGATTAGCCAGCCCTGGAATGGAGGCTGTGGAAAGGTCTGGCAGCGGCAGATAAAAGGGGAATGATAAATAGGCGGAAAGCCAGGCGATTGCCAGTCAGCCACTGGAGCATCAAAACACATCCATTTCTCAGCAAAGTTGATCCAATTATTGTCAGCCACTCACAGATAGCTACTATGCTTTACTCCTTTCATTCCAGGCTAAATTGCTCTTCCCTTTTTTGCCGATACGGCAATCGGTCATAAAGGGCCAGCCATCATTAGTGTTGTTTGAATTGGAGCCCTGTAGTGTTTGGTTAAGAGGGTAAATGCAAATTTGATGAAAGAATAAGGCTGCATTTACATATCAGCTTCAGCTCACATGGGGAGGGTAAACATTCTGTTTATCTCGAGTGTCATTTTATGATTTCAGTCGAATATAAAACCGACCTTGGCCCAGTCAGAGCAAAAGACCAAGGAAATGTACTGTTGTCTAAACATAATTTATTCAAGTAGAACTTGTCAACAAATCTCCTATAACTCAGCAAATAAAAGGAGGATATCAGGATCATAGGAGGAAATGCATCAATGAACCTTGATTTTGAAGTTCAGTAATTAAGATTACTCTATTTCATATTTTTTCCCACCCTAAATTATGCTACGAATGGTCATCAACTCAAAATAAAATACTTATTTATTAATTACAAATAAAAATGGTGTCCTCAAGGATAATGGGATAAGAAATCAAATAATTAAACAAATCAAAAAAATATTTCAAACCATTTCAAAATAATGAAAAATGTAAAAGCTTCTGAACAGAGTGATATTTTTTATATTTATATATTGAAGTACAGTAACTGAGAGAACCACTGTACCACCATTCTCTTATAAAAGCTGGGAAAAACAAATGTGCAAATAAACTTTATGACCTGGTGGAAGATTTTTATTTAATGTTCACATTAGGAGACTTAAATATACGCGACACATCCGCTACTGTTGTAGATGCAGCATTTGTGAATTGTTATAATGGGAGTGAATATTTAAGTGTTCATTTGTTCAGTACAATGAATTGAACTGAACAAAACAGATAAATAATAAATTAAATCTTCAAACCAGTCCTACAAAGAAAATATTATATCCCAAACAAACAATATTTAATTTCTGCATAGCAATAGAGCTGAGTGGGCTGTTAAAAAATAAGGCAAAACACTGCCATCTATGGCTATGTTCCTAGGACTGCTGACTACTGGTCCTCTGCACAGAACACAAGGGCAATCACTGGAAAAGTGTATGGCTTGATATCCTTGAATAAAATAAATAAAATATAATTGTATTCATAAATTTGTCAACACATGCTTTGCGATTCTCAAGATGTGTAAAGGAAAAAGTATTGGAACAGTGTTCAGACCAAAGTTTCTTGCATTTCTCATGAGGCTGACATGTTTTTGGCTTCTGAATTTGACAGATTAGACTGAAACCTAGATTTTCGTCCAAATGGGCATCTGGTGGCCATATCCTTTAAGCAACACAATCCTGCACAAATCAGGGGTTCTGTCAGAGCTTTTCCTACCACCTGCTACGTGTCTTCCCCTCAAAATGATTCAGCCTGCCTTTATTGTCTCATCATAATTTTATCTTTACAGTTTGTCTGCCAACTTGCAATACACATTGTATGTTTTGTATTTTTATGGGCAGTGTAATGAGGCCCTATATTGTATATTCATATAACCTACTGTATATCTTATGGCAAATACTTCATTTGAAGTAAATCTATATTGGCAATACATTTTGACTTTGATTCAAGAGGAGGGATGATCGCATTAAGGGGCAATAATGAAGTGCATATAGCTGCCAGACTGGGGTAGCAGGTTGGCGGCGAGGCATAGAAGAAAGCCAGATGTCAGGGCTTCTATAGCTTAGGCCTTGACCAGGCCTTCGTCTGCAGCGGCCCTTTATGTAGCTCTCTGTCTGATGCACTGGTCCCCTATGGGAGCTCCAAGGCTTTACTGGTGATGAGACACGATCTGTCCCGTCTGTCACCTCTCTCCATGTTATTCATACGTCATCCGTACAGTCAGTCCTCCAAGGCCTCTAATCCCCATCTCCCGAGGTAGAGTACAGACAGAGAAGCAGACAGGCAGGCAGGTTGCAAGCCTGCTCATAAGATGGTTAACACGCTGAGCATGACGGAGCATTTCACATTTACACAATTTGAATGACGATATCCGTTGCGGGATAGTGGGTTACTTGACAACATGGGACTCCTGATTCTTGCAATAGGGAAATGTTAAAGGATGCAGAAACAAGCATTGCCCGGTTTCAGCAGTGAATTTGCCACTACTGTGAAACTGGTTTAATTGTGAGGGCTGCGGTTAGCTTTGAGAGAGTACTTCACTTTCTGATTTTGCACCCCAAACTTTCAGAGTTCTGTGTTTTTTTGAGGAGTGACAATCACATACTTTCATTTTGGTAACAATTTATTTTTTCTAACCAATTATTGCAGAAAAGTTTTAATAAAACCCCAGAGTGAACCGGTCCAAATGTTTATAAACTCATCTTTCATTTATGGGAAATCTAAGATCAAGTCCCTGCATTAACGTCCCTATAGATGTTAGGTGGCATTATAAAATGGAGTTACCTGCAGCCACACCCCCCTGACCACACACAAGAGTAAATTTGCTCAGCACGTCATCTCCTGATGTTTACAAACAAATACAGAAAGAGTTTATGTAATGCATTTATTTAAACAAGTCCTAAGAAATGAGCAAATAGATCATTCTTAGGGATTCTTTGCTTTGCAAACATACCTATTATAGATTAAAGTTTGACAGTATGCCAAAGTTATCAAGGTAAACTACAGCTGTGACTGACAACCTGAAAGTGGTTTCTCTTTGTTCCAGAGTATGAGTGTGTGTGTGTGTGTGTGTGCCAGCGAGCGAGCGAGAGAGGGAGAGAGAAAGAGAGAGAGACAGAGGGGGAGAGACAGCATCTATCTGTGAGTGAATGAACACAAGAAAAAGCTATACTTAAAGAGGTTCAGCAAGTCTTACACCATGGCACTTGTTTTACCTCCCTCCTGCCTGAAAGCGCCATCAATTTACTGGGGACAACTTGACCACTCCCTTCAAGGATCAGCACAAAAAGACTGACCTGGGACAGACACACAGGGTTCACCTCAGAGCCCATTAATCAAGTGTCAGTGTTGGTGTGTGGTTGAGGTCAAATCCTGGCATGTTGTGTTGCAATGGCTGGGTCATGTGCAGGGCAATGCTGTTGGATTAGGTCCACAATATATTAATAATGTTTAAGAAATATATCCCGAAAGTGTTACTTGCATTGCCTGTTGCATATTGATTCAGTATGTGTGATTAGGAGTGTTTGTCAAACTCAAATACTATAGTTTTGCATGGAGAAGTTAACCTATTTAATGCAGAGGGCAGTCACCCATTAAAGGTACTAAATGCATGTGTGTGTGCGTGCGTGCGTGTGCATGCATGTGTGTGTGTGTGTGTGTGTGTGTGTGCGAGACAAAGACCACCTGTGCAGCCTAGGGAGCCAGTGAATCTGGAGCCAGAGAGTGGTCTGTCAATGGGCATTTGATTTGTCACTCAGCAGACTCGGCTCCGGCTGAGTCACTTAGCAGGCCACACCCGCTTTTTCCTCCATCTCCCTCTCTGCCTTTCCCTTTTCTTCTTCCTCCACACAAGGTGTATCCAAGGGTTCACCTCCAGGCCAGCACTGTTGACACACATACCTCATTGCGCGTGACTCACACCCATGTCTTTCAGTGACTAACGCTAAGCTGCAGCAAGTAAAAAAAAAAAAATCATCATAGAATTCAAACCCTTCATTATCAAGATATTGTGTTGATTATTTTCTCGAAAGAGGCTCTCCGCTTACCAAGAATATTACCGATGCAGGTTCAGAGAAATATCAGTCAAGTGTTACATTTTATCATGGTTTAGAGAGAATCACAGGCAGACAGCACTTTATCTTGGTGTTTTCCTTAGCCACGATTACAATATGGACATCTGCGTTATGAAAAGACTGAAATATTTATATTGTCCTGAAATCATGCCATCGAGATTGTATGTTTCAAAGCCAGGCCTTTTATTTTATGCACACCTACCGATGTAAGGCACAGCTGAGTCTGAAATCAGAGGACCATAGCGCGGGGTATTAGCAAAGCCACATCTGAGCTGCACCGCAGGGCTGCAGGTGGCAGACAGTAGCTTGCTCAGAAAGAGGGCTGAATGGATACCGCAGCCAAAAAAGATCACAGATGCACACAGGAGGCTGCTTATTGTACACATCGTGCCTTTGAGACGGTGAAAGGTTCTCAGCGGGGGAATAACGTGAGGGCGGTGGTAGATAACGTACGGCGTCACCTGAGCCATTCAAACAGTAGCATTCAAATTTTTTAAGAGTGGCAAAAAGTAAAAGTGTATCAAAACATTTTCTCACATTTCTTTTTTTTTTAATGATTTCAATGATTTTACGAAACAGAAGCTTTATTAAACGAACCCGCCGCGAAACGTCTTCTTTCCCATTTTGCGATCGGCACTGAAACGGCTGTGGAAGTGAGCGTCGAACTTTGAAACTTCTGAAAGTTTCTGAGTTGAAGTTTGGCTGTGAAGTGGCTACAACGGGTACATTCACGAAGGCTTCGAGGGTGTGGAGCACCACACAAGGCCGACCACATCAAACAGTTGATTAATTGGCAGTGTGATGCCGAAGGGGAAGTGGTGTGGATTGTTACTGTGAAAGGCACTCCTTGACTCAGTGACTCTGGTTTCTGTAGAGTCCACCTGAACCTCCCTCCCACGCAGCGCTGGAAACCCCAATTACAGTACAGAGTGCAACACTAACAAATAGCCCACCACTCCCTTAGCAACAAAGCACGTCTTTCTATACCGGCGCTCTCTGACGAAACGGCAAAGTACGTGTATACGTTGCACTGATGGAAGTCAGAGGTGCATCTGAATGAGCCGAACCCTCCCAGGTCAGGCGAGAGTAGGTTTCCCATGACGGAGGAGACTTTGAAGACAAGTTTGAAAGCCTCAGACAAAAGGTGTGAGATTATATAGACTGCTGAATTATTTTTTTTAGATATCTCTTACAAAAACTCCACGTCACTCAAGTGGGGAAAACAATAATGACAACAAGGATTTCTGTCAGCTCACAGACCTACAGTAATAGTTAAACATCTGCTTGGGTCTTCATTAGGAGACATAACATAATATTAAAGGTAGGATGTACGATTTTTTGAGACGTATTTCTTACCTCAGTAGCAGCGAGCGAAGAATGGCGAATTTCAGTGCCCTACCTGGACGAATTGTGGACTGGTGTGGGAAATGTGGTGTCCAGAACTCTGCTTGCCAGTTGTAGCTCGGTTACGGTGTTTTGCCGATAACGGTCCCCGTCGCACCATGGTCCTGTGTCTACTACTCGGAGTCTGGTTTCTCGGTTGTTTGGGAATGCAAGTCGACAGGCAGGTACGCCATCCAATCATATCATTCCAGCTGAATGGGCCATCTAATCATTTAAAGGTAGTATGTACGATGTTTTGAGCAGCATTTTCGGTTATATTAGTTGAAATTGTCTTTATATCCCAACAGAAATCAATAAATTAAGTCCTCTGAAAGAAAAATGGAAAAACTGCGGTCTCTGTAGTGGCCACAATACTGTAATAAGTCCGTCCAATCATTTCATGCGGTCCGAATGAAATGATTGGACAGACTATGTGCCTGTTAACTTGACCTTCAGCTTGAATTAAATGATTAGATGGCCCATTTAGCTGCAATGAAATGATTGG
>CABFOP010103901.1:0-10074 GCA_900683385.1 Anoplogaster cornuta | reverse complement strand
CTTACAATCTACCGGTCAATCTTCGTTCCTACCCTCACCAATGGTCATGAAGGATGGGTCATGACCGAAAGAACGAGATCGCGGATACAAGCGGCCGAAATGGGTTTTCTCAGGAGGGTGTCTGGCATCTCCCTTAGGGATAGGGTGAGAAGTTCAGTCATCTGTGAGGGACTCGGAGTAGAGCCGCTGCTCCTTTGCGTAGAAAGGAGCCAGTTGAGGTGGTTCGGGCATCTTGTAAGGATGCCACCTGGTCGCCTCCCTTGGGAGGTGTTCCAGGCACGTCCAGCTGGGAGGAGACCGCGGGGCAGACCGAGGACCAGGTGGAGGGATTATATCTCCACGCTGGCCTGGGAACGCCTTGGGATCCCCCAGTCAGAGCTGGCTAATGTGGCCAGGGAGAGGGAAGTCTGGGGCCCTCTGCTGGAACTGCTACCTCCGCTACCCGACCCCGGATAAGCAGATGAAGATGGATGGATGGATGGATCTTGGATGACATGGAAAGAATAACTAGACAGTATATTAGTACAGTATAGGAGATTATAGTAGTTTATTATAGTATAGCAGTATACTATATAGTACAGAGCACAGCAGTATTGTATAGTAGTATACATAGTATAGTATATATAGTAGTATATTGTATATAAATTGTAATATAGGGAAATATTATATTATTATATTATATAGCATAATCCAGCATTATTTTTTTTATTTTTTGTCTCAACTTTGTACATTTCGCATGTGATAAAAGTCAAGTATCAGACCATCAGTCCATCTGGTATGTATCTTGTGTGTGTAAGGGGCAGGTAAAATAAGAGTTATTCTTCTTCCTGTTCCTTTTCGCTTATGGAATGTATAAGAAAACTGTACTGTTTTTGTTTGGATCAAAGAAACTTGTACTGCATTTCCATACATGAAATAATGAAAATGAAAATGAAAGGATCAGTGGGAAGTCCCAGTTGACTCTCATTCTCAAAGCAGAATTTAGCAGAAAACTTGTGACTGACACTTGTGAAATTCAGTTGTGAACTCTTAACAAATCCATTTGCTTTTGACGTGGAGAGAACCACCAGGAGGGTGTATTCCAGCTGTGAGATGGTGATTGGAAAATGACTGGTGTCACAGCTACGGTGCCCACCAATATTGCCGAAGTGCCCTTGAGCAAGGCACTTGACCCCAAAAACTGCTCCAGGTGCGCCACTTTACTGACCTGAGCTGCAGGTGCATATGTATGGGGTGATATATGTGTGTGTGTGTATCTACTGTAGTCAGGAGTGTGTGAAAAATGCATTTTGTTGTCTCAGTACTGTACGCAATGACAATAAAGTTGAATCTTAATCTTAATTGCAGTGCAACAGCAGTGAGCAAGTTTTCACCTTTCATCCTATAGACATAATACTGCAGTTTGGGAGCACCTATTTGTGTGAGATGATGTCCATGAAGAAGATCAACAAATTTAGCGACACAATTATTATTCATTATTTATTTGAAAAATTCCAGTCCAGCTTCCGTTCTAAGCATAGTAGCACAAGCCTGTAGCTTGTGGTTCATGTCTTTGATAGGCAGTTCTCTGTTGCCGTGGACTGTTCTATATCCTCCTCTGCAAATTTGTGCTGTGGAGTACCTCAAAGGTTCCATCCTGTTCTGTTCTCTATCTACACGCTTCCTGTTGGTCATTTGTAGACATGACATTTCCTTTCATTGCTATTCTGACGATACACAGTTGTACTTGCCTGTAAATACTAATGATACCAGGAGCCATGACACTCTTAAAGATTGTCAAGAAGACATTAAATGTTGGATGTCTCAAAATGTTCTGCAATTTAACAAACAAATCTGAAGTTTCTACTTTTAGTATTTCAGATGCATCTTCTATAATTCAAGGATAGCAACTAACATCAAACCAGCTACTTGAAATCTGGGTGTCGTTTTTTGATACTGCTCTGAATTTTGAGAAGCAAATCCATTTGTTAAATCCAGTTTCTATCATTTAAGAAACATCTCTAAAATTCTTTATTTTACTGACCTGGGGAACGTAATCCATAATCCATTCATCTCATCTCACATTAAGTACTGTAACTCCCTGTGTCCCTGCCTCAACTGGAAAGCTTGATCTCATCTGCAACTTATTTAGAATGCTGCAGCCAGACATTTAACTATAGTTAAGAAAGAGATCATATTAATCCCATTTTAGCTTCCAGTTAATTTTAGGATTGATTTTGGAATTGTATTTATTACTTTAAACGTAATAAATAGCATGGCTCCAGTTTATATTTCAGTGTGGTTATCTTCATATGTAGTCTTAGATTGGCAGACAAAACTGTACCAAAGGCCAAATTAAAGACTTATGGTGATCAAACCGTTCCAGTTAGGATGCCTAAAGAAATACATTCATCTAACTCTGTATCTTCAGCCAACTGAAACTTTCCATTCAAATCAGTTATGTTTACTGCATCTTGTAACTTTCCCAATGTTTTATATGTGTACATACTATGTGTTTTGTTTTTATTCTTTTAATTGTGAAGCACTTGATTGTTTGCATAAGAAAAGTGCTACAGAAATAAAGTGTGTTATTATTGTTATTAAATTGGTTATTAGACTTTACTCCAAGGACTGATGAACATGCATTAAAGAAAAGGTGTCCAGTATTTGGCTAGTGCAAATGCTGTAGGCCAAAGAACAATCCTAATCGGTCTGTTATATGTGAACTGTAAATATACATGATTTTACTAAATATCACAAACCACCAGTGATGTTACATGTTTAGGCCTGTGAGGAGGGCTGTATATGTTGTAAAATGTTAAACATAACCAAAATTCATTATTTTGGTTGACTAAACACTATGTAGGGTACACAGACTTTGGTTTATTATGTTAAGGTGTTCATTATTATGTTAATAGACTGCATGGAATATTAAAAATATGGCCAATGTCAATTGAACAGTTAAATATAAATAATTATCCAGCCCCTCAAATAGATTGATATAATTTTCTTGATATTATTTATTATGTGTAATTTCTACAGTGGCCCTGGCTGAGACTGCTTTGATAGACTAAACTGGTCAGACGTTAAGACAAACAAAAGACAAAAAAGGACCCTGGATAGGACTCCATTGCAATAGTCCTAGTGAGTGAAAGCCGGTGTCTGGAAATGTTTTTGAGGTGGCAGAAGGCAGATTTGGTGACAGATTTAATGTGGGCCTCAAATGAGAGAGTGGAATCCAATATAAGATTCAGGTTGTGGACTTCAGAGGAGGGGCAGATGGAGCAGCCAAGATCCCCAACCTTCCAGAGCAGTGCCTTGGATGCCACAACCACGACCTCTGTTTTATCAGTGTTCATTTTCAGAAGGTCAGATGACATCCAGGGTTTTGAATCATGCAGGCAGTTGACAAGGGCCTGGGGAGGGAGCCGGGTGGAGGGGTTCGGTGCTGAGGTAGAGCCGGGTGTTGTCAGCGTAGCAATGGAAGTCAAGGCCATGCCGGCGGATGATGTGGCAGACTGTGTCGAATGCAGCAGCGAGGTCAAGAAGAATGAGGATATTGATGTGGTTGGAGTCAGCAGCAGTGAGGAGTCATTGGTGATTTTGATGAGGGCGGTCTCTGTGCTGTGGCGTGCTCTGGAAGCAGATTGAATGGTCATGGTTTTTTATTATTAAAAAAATCATAAGTTATAAAATGTCAACACTTAATCCATGCTGGCACATAGGCATAAGAATCTATGTTAGGAGTAAGAATAAATACTAAGACTTTTTTTTTAACTAACCCTCTATTTTCAAGATGTTCACTGCATGGGGACTAAAAGACTATTTCTCATAAAGCCATAATAGCCTAAATAATCCTGCTTACTAGGAAAATCAAGTTGACTATTTTGTACGGCAACCCGAAGCTGGTTAGGCTGCAGTGAAGTGTAGCAGCTACAGGAGGGCACTCGAACTACACCGTCCATGTGTCGCCCTTTAGAAGACATGATCTTACATGATGGTCGAGGTGGAATCCATCGAATGAATATTAGTATTAGTTTTATACAGTGATTGGATCATATTACATACTTCATATTTACATACATCTGCATACTTCTTACATTGTATCTTTAAGTACGGCAGACGGTCCACAGCTGTGTCAGATGGTTCCATAGTGTAGCGGTTATCACGTCTGCTTTACACGCAGAAGGTCCTGGGTTCGAGCCCCAGTGGAACCAGTGTTTTTTCGCCTCAAAACGTTTTTACCAGTGTACGCTTGTTCACCGCTGTATATTATGAACGTCAACGTAAACAGACACGTATCGTAAACCCAGCAAGAGCCAGGCATGGGAAGTGTTGTGCACGATGATTCCGTGTTTCCCCTGTATCAATGGACTGGGAGGTAGTTTCACTTCTGTTTCGCATCTGTTTCCTTCCTGTACCCAGAAACCTTGTGCAAGTTGCATTTCCAAAGCCACTTATCCGTAACTACTGTCTCATAATTACCACATTGATTCTACACATTAGGACAAGAATTCCTCAACTTTTACAGGGGAAATCTGGCAAATTAAACTTCTATTTCATTTCAGAATTCACTTCTGATGGTTCTATAAAATGTTTGTCCCAGTTTAGTTTAACAATAAAAGGAATCCTAAAATCCTCGACTATCTTCAATGTTTTTGCAATGATTGAGTTTAATAATGAGAAACCTGGCTATTTATAGTCAAGCTAAAGATGATTATGCCACATTAATTAATAAAACAAGTTTATGCACTTACTGTACGTCACTTTGGATAAAACGTCTGCTAAATGACTGTAATGTAATGGTTACATTACATTTTTCATTACTATGTAACTTAATATAACGACATTGTCATAGCAGTTAACTTACTCTAGCTCTCCCAAAGTTCCTACCTGTGGGACCTTACTGGGGTTTAGCCTCTAGTCTAGATAGTAATACTTTCAATTGTTACTAGTCATAAGTTTAATTTCAGATATCGAAAATGAGAAATCATTCCAGATATCTGTAATGTAATTTGACATTGATGTCTGAAATAGTAATCATTCCTAGTAAGAATTGTATTGCAGATATCCAGAATGTTCATTCTAGATATCAAGAATGTAATTGTGGATATCTACAATTGAAAGCCCAATACACATGAATGGCAAAAGTGACGTCATTTCTCCTAGGAAGAATGACGTAGTGGATATCTGAAATGACAATTGTGGATAGGAAGAATGTCATTGTGGATATCTGAAATGACAATTGTGGATAGGAAGAATGTCATTGCAGATATCTCTAATTGCCATTTTTGACGAGACATGCTATTATGGATATCTAAAATGTTATTACAGATAGGAGTGTGGTTCAATTAAATGTTAAAACGGCTTGCCATAGTAAAAGGTTCTTTAGCTAACTTGCTAGGTTTGGGCTTGACCTTATCTTTACCTAACAGGAATTCAGTTGGCAATCACTGCAACGACCCACGGTCTGTAGTTTAATACAAAATTCGCTTATTGTTAATTAAGGATGTATTTTTAAAAAGTTTGGTGGATAATGTCAAGAGGTTAATAAAGAAAGCACTGGAGTAATTTGACCTTTTCTGAAAGCGGATATTGTTGGATGATCATTTCCGTGTGTTACATTAGTTTCTGTCCCCAAAATGGCGAATCTAGCAGCAGCAGTAGCGGCTGCCGCGAGTAGAGATCCAGCAGTTGATCGTTCATTACGCTCAGTCTTTGGTAAGTTTGTTAACGTTACTTGTTCGGGTATAGATTTACTCAGCAGATGCATTGAAGTCGGTAAACGAGCGTGTTAAACAGAATAATGAAAGCATGGTTGCTAACATAGTTAGCCGGCTAATGGCAATGTTATTGTGTCGTTAGCTAGGCAACGAGGTAACGTTAGCATTAACGGTAAGATAGCTCTCAAGCAATTCTTAATAACATAAAGGAGTATACTGAATTTAATGTCATGCTCACACCTTATAACTATTTTAGTGGGAAACATTCCGTATGAAGCCACAGAAGAACAGCTGAAAGACATATTTTCTGAAGTCGGTCTTGTTGTCAGTTTCAGGTAAGTTGAGTAAAAGAAGTATTGCATTTCAGATGTGTTTGTACGTTTCACATAGCCAATAACAAGAATCATTCGTCTTATCTTAGTTTCTGTGATGACCTTTTACGAGATTAATCTTATGTTGATGTTCAAGTTAAGGAAACACTAAACCTCACGACTCTATAAAGTCAGTCTCTCAGTCATTGGAGCAATTCCAGGTTGTAACGTTACACTGATATGGTTCTGTGATTTATAGCCTTGGGAGAGATTTTTGTGCAAATTCCTAACTCGTTTTAGCCAAGGCAACTCAACATGTTTACTCTCATGTCATCATACTTAAATAGCTTTTTAGCTGCAGTTATTTGCAGAAAACCATATTATGTCTGCTGGTTTCCAGATTAGTGTACGACAGGGAAACAGGAAAGCCAAAAGGATATGGCTTTTGTGAATATCAAGACCAGGAGACGGCGCTCAGTGCCATGCGGAACCTGAATGGGAGAGAGTTCAGTGGTAGGGCTCTCCGTGTTGACAATGCAGCCAGTGAGAAGAACAAGGAGGAGCTCAAAAGTAAGTATTTATCTGAGTCTTATGTTAATCAAAAGTTGTTGTCATAAGGTGTTAAGTTAGATTTGGTTAGGATGAGACTGTAGCTGCATATTTTCTTTATCTCGCACAGGCTTGGGAACAGGAGCGCCTATTATTGAGTCTCCTTACGGCGAAAATATCCAGCCAGACGAGGCCCCAGAGTCCATCAGCAGAGCTGTGGCCAGTCTGCCCCCAGAGCAGATGTTTGAACTCATGAAACAGATGAAGGTGCACTTGTTTACCATCTTTCACCCTCTGTCTCACCTTTTCTTCTGCACCTCGGCTCACATTCGCCAGTGGGTGTGATGTGCAAATATGGAACAGGTCTTACATTAATTTTAGTTTCTAAACATGCATATTATATTGATTACATATTTCCTGATTAGTTTCTGCACCAACACTTCATGCCTGCAGTAAAAGTGATCACTTACACAAAACAGACTTTTAAAACTTTTAGTCCATTTTCAAGGGACTTGTACTCCTTTTCATAAAATTGCTCAATTGCATTCTAAATTAAGTAGTTGTTTAGTTGCACACTGTTTAGAGGTGCACTGATACCAATTTTTCATAATCCATCCATCTAAATGCCGCCATTCATGCAGCCTAGTATTGCCGTATTGTATAGGCATTACAGGAACAATTGTTTATCTATTTATTTCATCCAATTATGCACTGACCATAGAATCACAATCATCAATCAAATAAGAAAAATAAATTATTTTCAAGAATAATTATTAGAAATAAGAATAATTATTTTCAAAAAAGAAAATGATTGGCTGCATAGAATAGGTTGGAGTATATAGCTTGCTTTCACAAACAGCGGAATTTCAGCATTTTTATGTCAGTTGGCTTCACCTGCCAGTTTTAAGCCAGACCAGAATAACCAGAATAAAAACTTCAAAATAAAACCTTTAGTTATGAACAAAGTCTGAAAATAAAGAAATTAAAAGCTTTTTAAGGGGGCGTCTGTGGTGAAGTAGTATAGACCAAACATATATTTATAACAGCATTACATAATTATTTCCCCCCCCAAAAGTGACAGTGACCAATCTTACTCTCATTTAGAAGGCAGAATCCCCTCACTTCTGGTAGTATTCTGGCTGTCTCTGGCCGGCTTGACGCAGCTGCTCTCCACAATAGGAGAGGCTGTGCTGAACAGTCTCTCTCTCATTCTCTCTCTCTCTCTCTCTTCTCTCTCTCTCTCGCTCAGCACTGCCAGAGACAACTTAGCTTGGCACAGCTGGCAGCTTGCTTCAGAGAAGCGCCACACTGCAGACATTTTCTGTCCTACTTTCCTCCCATTTCTACCTGTTGCGCACTGATACCACCACTTTTGTTGGTTATGGTCCTGGACTTACCTCATGACCACACAGTAAAAACTAACATGGGTTTTTTAGTATAAGACCCCTGGGCTCTGTTCATGCAATATCCAACCTGTCAGGAAGTACAAGCCCACAGAACTGAAACCTCTCTTTACAAAAACAAGAACTCTTTTTTTTTCTCTAAGAAAAATTGGTCCAAAATCTTGTTCTTGGGAATGCCCAATTGCCATTGTTCGTAATGTCTTTCTCCGTTCTGTTCACTGAAATTCTGATTTCTCTCTTCAGCTGTGTGTGCAAAACAGTCCCCAGGAGGCGAGGAACATGCTGCTGCAGAACCCTCAGTTGGCCTATGCTCTGCTGCAGGCCCAAGTGGTCATGAGGATTGTTGACCCTGAGATTGCCCTGGTGAGAAGAGCTGAATTGAGCTGAATGAGATCAGTTATCATTTAAAGGAAAACCCCACAATCAGATACTCTTAGATTGTTATATATGCCATCAATCTGTAATATTCAATGTATTCCAGGAGTTCTTTTGTGATGTAATTTTTTGAAGTGTTGCAATTTACTTTTTTTGGTTTACCCACTTTCCCTCAACCTGCCTCATCTACTTCTACTTCAGTTAGTGATTCCCTCCGTTTCCCAGAATGACTTTTGACAACCCCCAGAGAACTGGCGTGAAGCATTCAGCTGTGGGTTGTACATGTAGGCAGACAGAACAAAAGCGATAGCAGAGCGAGAGTTTTTCCAGTTGAGTTTTTCCAAGTGAGAGTCGCACCCCTTACTCAAAATCTTGAGGCTGAGACTGCATTGCATTATGGTTCATTGAGGCTACTGTCAGTGGAGAAATTTGTATCTCTGCCTCTTCTATGATGGATTTCTGTATGATTGTTGAACTTTGGTGCAAAATAGTGGGTCTACAGAAATCCTTGCTCTTTGATTCTGAGGGTCTGAAACCCAAACCTGACGATGTTTTGCATAGCTGAAAAGGTTTCTGCTATCAAACTCCATTGTAGCCATATTGCAAATACCTTTATGATGCATCACATTATCTACATTTGGTCAGTTATCCACGAGAATAAGAAAAATACACCACCAAACAACACACTGGGCCTGGTTTTAACAGTGTTTTAAGTGTCTTGGGATGGAGTTATTTTTTAAGGGAGTCAATATGGACTTTATTTAATTGCAGTAGTGAACACTGCATTTCTAGGCCTGTGACCTTACAATTTATTTGGACAGGCCTATGTAGAAAGAGTTGAGTGCCAGGTTGCACTTCTGTACCAACTCGAATGTTTGTCAGGAGCTCCTCTTGATATAACTCATTCTGTTATGCTACAGAAAATGCTTCACCGTCAGACTACGGTCCAGCCTCTGATTCCCGGCGCCCAGGGTGGAGGAGCACCAGCAGGCAATCCACCTCCTGCCCAGCCCAATGCTCCAGTCTCTCAGCCACAGCCTGTGGTAAGTAACACAATCATTTCTCACAATCTCTCACATATGCAGTTGTGGTCCAAATTTTACATACACTTGTAAAGAACATGTATATCATGGCAGTCTTCACTTTCCAATGGTTTCTACAACTCTTATTTTTCTGTGATGGAATGATTGGAGCACATACTTCTTTGTCTTCTTTTGTTTTCTTTCTTTCTTTGACTTCTTTCTTTGTAAATTTATTATGAGTCTTCTGGAAATATGACAAAATCTGCTGGGTCAAAAATATACATACAGCAACTTGAATGATCAGTTTTGGTGATGTAGAAAGTTGTGTCAATCAAATTTGCTTTGTGGCCTCTTAACTTCTTGTGAGTGATTCAGCTGGTGACTTCTCTGAGCCAGTTTAAATAGGGTCTGTTTGATACACTCATTAGACTCAAACGCTACAGTGGGAAAATCTAAGGAGCTCAGCGCGGATCATTGACTTGAACAAGTCAGGAAAGTCACTTGAAGCCATTTCAAAGCAGCGTCAGGTCCCAAAATCAACTGTGCAAACAAATGTTTGTAAGTATAAAGTGCATGGAACAGTTGTGTCACTGCCACGATCAGGAATAAAACACAAGATATCACCTGCTGCTGAGAGACAATTGGTCAGGATGGTCAAGAGTCAACCAAGAACCACCGGAAAGCAGATCTGCAATGAATTAGAAGCTGCTGG
>CABFOP010103880.1:0-12446 GCA_900683385.1 Anoplogaster cornuta | reverse complement strand
ACTTTCTACTAATATAACCGAAAATGCTGCTCAGAACATTGCTCGTACTACCTTTAACCACTACAGTTAGAACATGACTGGCTACTGCCAAGTATGTGAATGTACAGCGCATCAGTCTCCAGTTGGTTGATGCGTGTTGACTTGCATTGTACTGTCTGGTGTACGAGCATGCACTGTACTTCTGCAGGGTTCTTGGGCCTCTGCCTGGCGTAAACAGTGCAATCCCTAATTCCCCTAAGCAGTGGGCATTGTAAAAAGCATTATGCACAAATTAACACACAGAGCCTGTCTATAGAGGCACTAATAAAGCACACAAACATAACATTACATTACATTATAGGCATTTAGCAGACGCTTTTATCCAAAGCCACTTACAATAAGTGCATTCAACATAGGTAGGCATGAGAACTACTAGTCACCAGAAATCGTAAGTGCATTTCCTTCCTCAACAAGCATCTAAGAGCAGAACCAGTGCTCAGGTAAAAATGCAATAAGTTATCTACCTACTTTTTATTTAAACAAATGAGACAAATAAGTGAAGCTAATAAACAAGCGCTAAGGCAAATAAATGAATGCCATCATATAATACCAAATCTGTTCCTTTTAGCTGATGCAAAGTGTAATTGTACAGGATATTACAAATCAGTTTAATTAACAAATACATATGTTCTCTCTTTATTTCTCAGGCCTCCAAGCAGCACAGACTGAAGCGCTACCACAGTCAGACCTATGTAAATGGGTCAAAATGTGACCTTAATGGAAATCCCAGAGAAACTGAAGTCAGGGTGAGATGATTGAATCCAAAATGGTCTTTCTTGCTTTGTCTGTCTGCCTTTTGGACTATGTTTTATTTGTTTGCTTATCAAAATAAAGATATGAAGTCAGCGGAAACCTGCACATTGTACCTATTGAATCTCCTAGACATACATTGACAGTATAAGTCTGTAACGTTTCCAGTTTGTGTGCGAAGAAGGCTCCAGTGACTACATTGCCCGAGTGGATGAGCCTCAGTCATGCCGCTATGTGCTGACAGTCCACACAAGTCGTACCTGCCAGCACCCTTTACTGCAGCCGCCCTCCACTGCCAAGCCACAGGGTATTGTGTGCCAGCCAGCTCTAAGTGCCCAGCAGTACATGGACTACGTCAAGGCCCAAGTCTGTGAGTCAACAGGAATGAGAGATGCTGTACTGTTTATTATTATTTTTAGTTGTAATTTCAGAACTTTCTATTGGATGGCATAGAATGTTTTTGTTTTTTGTTTTTTGTTTTTTTTCATACTTTGAAGTGGATTCTGAAATTCAATGTCTTTTTCTCTCAAAGCGGATACTAAGCGTAAAGTAGAGCAGATCTCAGAGGAGCTGAGGAATCTTGATGAGATGTTGGCTGGTAACGAGGGGGAAGATGGCACTGTAGAAATGGCAACAGACGAGGCTTCGCCAGCACCCACTGATGACCCAGACCTCATGGGGTCAGACACAAAAGGTGCATTTAAAAACAAACGCTGTGGTAATTTGTCCATACACAGGATAACGATGTCAATAGAGGTTTTTACACTTTACTAACAAATTTGTACCTGGCATAAATATCTTGTTGAAACAGATACTGCTGATAAACTGGGGATGCTGGGTCAGAAGAACCAGAGGATTCTGAATTCTGGGAGGGAGTTACCAAGCCAGAGGGTTCAAAAGCAACTGCTTCCCAACAAGGGAGTCAGGTATTGAATAATGTCTATTAGAATCAGTTGAATTTGACGTCCCAGTACAGCACATGTCTCCAACAGACACTTTCTGGAGCTGTTTAACTGACAATGAGAGGCTGACTTTGTGGACTTGTCAATTGAGTTGTTTCACCCAAACGAGCTTTGCTGCGTAGAGTTTGAGTTCTGATCCAAAAGATATCCCCAGATAATCACCTGGAGTAATTCCACCAGGTCCACAATGTCAAACTACTATTCATTTTCAATGGAGCAGTTCCATAAAGTATTGCCTTGATAGAGTTTAGAGTTTAGTGTCTTGGCTCTCTTTTTAATAGTTTTTAGAGAGACCTGTTGGTGTACATGAATCATGCTTAAACTGTCCGAGATCATATGATTGGCATATGTGAATTGTGGCTTTTTCTGGTGGATTTTCACTTAAGAAAAAAAAAGTTATTATTATTATTCCCTGCCTCCTTATAATATTGTCTATCCAAGATGTGGACTTGCTACAGATATTCCACAAGACTAATGGCATTTTAATTCCACAGGCCGCAGATGATAGCTATGACAATTCACTTACAGACAATGAAGTCATAGATGAAGGTGATGAAGGTAATTCATTATACCAGTATCTGCTTCTCTCTCTCTCTCTCTCACTCACTCACTCACTCACTCACTCACTCACTCACTCACTCACTCACTCACTCACTCACTCACTCACTCACTCACTCACTCACTCACTCACTCACTCACTCACTCACCCTCTCTCACTCCCTCTCACTCACGCCCTTCGGGCAGCCTGAGTTAATGCCCTCTGAGTGCTGCTTTAGAGTGTCACAAATCAAGAGTGAAAGAACCAGGCAGTCTTTTATTCCTACTGCAGTTGCATTGCTTAATTTTCACATGAAATGATGGGGCATCTTAGACCTGTATAAAACATTTTTTGTATTTGGCACTGATGAGTGACTTTATCTCGCTGTATCAAGCTGATGTCTTTGTGTAGTATTATTAACTGATGTTTGTCCAAATTGTATATTCCAGGTGTTGTTGAAATTCTCTTTTTAATCTCTCTTAGTTGAAAAATTCAACTTTAAAATCATCACTGACCCAGCAGACCTGATGAAATTTGTCCAACATCTCAAAGAGAGCAACAGAAAGGTCAGTGTTTTCCCAGACTGTTGTGATCCTTGAGCCTGTGATCCTTTTTTGTGGTTACCCCTCTGCGATTCTGCATTTGACTTCACTGCAGTAATTTCTGACTGTTTTTAGAGAACAAAAAAACAAGCCAAAAGTCAAGAAGAGAAACAAAAGAGTGACACGGTGAAGGAGAAGCATGGCGAGGAAGTGAAGGATGAAGATGAGGGCCTGCTACAGGAGTTTGAGGATGACATGGCTGACCTCTCAGTGCCATCTGATAAAATTGAAGGGATAAAGGAGGAAATGCAGAAGGAGTTTGACAACATCATAAATGAGGTATCAGACCAAAGAAAATATACAACTCTTGGCTGCTGACAGTTTTAAATCTTTTTCTGTGTTGAAACCTATACTGGACGATTATGACCATGTTTCGATATCATGTCTCTGAAGTAATCCTTGGACATGGTTGGCTTCTCTCTGTGCACTAGGCCCAGCAGGAGTTGGAGACAGAGGGACTGAAAGGGGAGTTTGATCGCACTCAGGCTACGCAGACACTGGAGACTACTCTGGACAAGCTACTTGACCATCTGGAGGACAAAGAAATCCAAGACCAGGAGCAACAAACAGGGGAAGGTCAGAGAGGCAGCGACCCGACCAGGGGCAGCCCCAGCCTGGCACCACAACAGCCAGGTAACCGGGCAGCTTACCCTGCTGAGTGCGTGTGTACAATTACACTGTGTCCGCCTTCATCCTCTTCATATTTAATCCATATGTAGATGTTTGTCGTGGCATTTTTCATCCCATGTTGAATACCTCTACCAGTAAGGAGTTGATATTTGTCCAGGATGGACAAACCCTCAGTTTTACTCATATCGAAACAGAATCCATCGACACTGCGTCCGATTCACATTTTGAATTCCTTTAGTTAGTTAGTGGTGTTTGCCTCTGCTGCCATTGATCTATCTGTGGGTTGATTCATAGCAGGTTGCTTTATTTTCTCATCATAATACTTGAAATCTATGACATTGTACAAATGTAATGCATAAGTTTACATAAAGAGAATGCTTTGGGATACTCATACACATACTCTTACCTCCTCCATCCTGCTGCCCTACAGATTGGTTTTGAGGTGAACTGTGTTGTTTGTCCCTCTTTTGTCTCGTGACCCCAGACCAAGCGGCTGACGACCATGTTAAGATCAAAATTACTAAATATAAGACAGGCAGCAGCCCTGATGGGGAGGTCAAAGTTCAGGAGATGGGAGAAGGCGACCCCCAGTGGCAGCACATAAAGGACGTGGTTAAAGAACAGCTAGAGAAAGCAGGACTGAAGGCCGAAGGTAGGAAGGGGCGTGCCCAAGACACTCACGGCCTGTCTCTCTTCCATCTGTTACCTTGAGCATACAATCTTGTATTTCTCTTCTCATCTTTGTCCAATGCATGTAATTGTCAGATTCAGTTATACAGTGTAAGAGTAGTAAGAGGACAAGAATGGCAAACTGAGCAAAATATTTGAAGACCCTCACAGAATCATCACATGGTTGGTTACTAAAAATCTCACTAGCACATGTTTTTATACCCATAGCCTATCTTTGGTTTAATTTAGGAATGGAATGTCATACTGTTCTGAAAATTTATAGAAAAGAAAAAATTCTTAGCTTTGATTCATTTTTCTTTTTTAACCATTAAAACATTTTCCCACATTTTTCCGGCTAACAACAATCAAATACATAAACATTTGCTGAGGACCCCAAAATAGCTAAACATTTGTCCAGTGCCATCCACATTGGTATTTGACCGTGAACCCCTTAAAATAGCATATTCTTTTCTCTGACTGCACTTTAGGAGCCACATGCCTGTAGCTTATCTTGAAAACATACGCTTTAAATGTGTCATCCATGATTTCTGTTCTTTTCATCCACTGTTTGTACCTTTTTTCCATTTGGAATAATTATTACTTTGACATGTCAATTATTTTAGTTTGAGCCACTTGGAAGTGCATGTGTTTAATTGGCCAGCCCCCCTTCCCCTTATGTTCTAGGTAAAATTGAGGTGAAGATCTTAACACGAAAGAATGCAGAGGAGGCGGGCGATCAGTGGCTGACTGAAGAAGATACGAAGTCCTTCAGGGAGCTACTTATAAATCTACTGGTAATTTGAATAGGGTGAATGATGTACTGTTATACTGTGTTTGCGTAGACCTGTGAGATGTAGATTTTGCTCACTTTATGATTTCCGGCATGCTAAGTAGCCCATATGTGAATGAATAAAAGATAAACAATCTAGCAAATTCAGTAATACGTTTTAAATATTATATTATTTTTATTATATTTTATTATATTAATATTACATTATATTATATATTAATATTATAAACAAATACATCTTGAGTAGAGTAGATACAATTATCATTCTGCAATATTGTTTTTGGACAGTTGTAGCCCACTAGTGAACCTCTCTCTCCTGTCGTTCTTGTCTATCTTTACTATTTTGTCTGGAAAACATAAAATGGAGTATACTAATTTGTGTGTGTTTTTGTTAGTTACACCCGATACCTACTGGATTGTGACACTTGAGTGATGCAGTCTTTAAGAATCAGCATTTTCAAAATTATGCTGAGGAAGGAAGCTATTGCAATTAACTGGAAACTTTGAACAGCAGTTTGTGTTAGGAGGTTTTGTAAACGTGTGACTTTTTGACATTTTCCTTATTAGAATTTCCGGAAACTGAAGACGTTGGTGTTCTGTTTAACAGAAATTGAATTTTTTGTCATTGTTTGGCCCACAGGGGGCACTGAATCATTTGTATTGAGTTTGTATTTGTTTAAGTTAAAGTAAACAAGTCTGATTAACATGTTATGGTTAAAAAATGTTATGGTGATGTTAAGCTCATTGCTTATTTTCATCCCCCAGACTGGAGGCACAGAAGAAGTTTACAAGGAGCAAAAGAGGCAACAGGAATTGGAGAATAACTATAGGTTTGTGTGGGGAGAGTCACAGGAGGAGTCCCAGTCATCCAGCACCTCTGACTCCGATGATGTGGACATCTGAACTCTTTGTCACTCACCTTTTGTGATGATGGACTCCTGTGGAGACTTGCAGGCAGGGAGTCTCTTAAGTGCAACAGCAAACTTTAAACTGAGCCCTTGCAATTAAATTATTGCTATTAAACATGACCGATAATATCAGTTCACCTGTTTGCACATTCAGAAAATGTGTCAATGTGTGTCTTCAATAGGCACCAGTTATACTGTATGTTGCACAATGAAATTGCAGTATGTCAGCTGTAGTTGGACAGTTAAAGTTCTGCATTTCCCCCTCTTTGATGGGAGTCGGTGTTAACTAGAAAAACTGGTTGGTGTACCTTTTTAGAAATGTGTCAGTTTTACTGAATCTTCACGTCAACTTCTGAGTTTGGTTATTAACAACACACTATATCAACAGTTCTATGACTTCCTGCAGTTGTGCCAGTCATAAAGAAGTTATTACCTCCATAAGGTAATAACTGGGTCAGTGCTTGCAAAGGGTGTTCTATTTACTGTCTTGCACTTCTGGGAATGGGATATATATGGGATATTCAAATAGGGCAGTTACTCAAGGAGGTGTCATATTTTTGTGAGGCTTTTTGATAAATTGTATTTGTTTGGTGATTAAATTATCAGTAAACAAAATGTAGATTACATTAATTGTACACTTAATACTGTGGCACTTTAAATTTTAAGAAAATGTCTGGACACTTCATTCACTAACGTTTTTGAATGATTTCACTTGAGCTTAATGCCATGTGCACTGTAAAAAGGGATTCAAAAGAAATCTGCAGAAAGGAGTATAGGAAAATGTATCTCCAAGTGCAATCCAATAACAATTTATTGATACCTCCATGCAACAGTGTTGTGGGTGCAAGATAACAAAGAAAGCTACAATGTCAATCAAATGCAATCTACCAAAATTGTGAATCCAGGCAAAACTTTTCTATGGATCCTTCAGAGGTGTACTTAAAGGGCTTGATTTGTATAATTTGTGAATAATGGTGGTTCCTTGGATCGTAACCTGTAAATAATTTTGCTTGAATATGTTAGATTTAATTTGTTGTATATTAGCACAAATCTAGTGGGGCTTGAGTTGTTACAGGGCAATCTTGTATACCAATCTTAATTTCAGACTGGGACCAAGCCATATGCAAACCTAGAAAGTCAGGCTTTCTGGATGACACCCATGGCATATAAAGACAGGTTCAACATGCCCAGCATCTCTGTCATAGGTAGGGCAGAGTGAAGTCCTCTCACTGCAGAGTTCTGATGTGCAGATCATTTCTGAGTTTTTGCAAACCATGACAACTTTGAGTAAAAAAAAAAAGACAGGGTTCCACCAAGTATTGTACTCATTGTTGTACTGTATGCTTGATTATCAGGAATACAATATTGGCTTATTGGCATCTGAAAAGTCATCAAGTCACTTTAAGCTGCCTTGTAAATAAGTCTTTGAATGCGCATTTCTTGTTCATTTAAAATAAAAATACCATAGGACTCCTCTGACTAACATTTCACTGTTTATTTTTTATGCTAAAATAGATTTAATTTCATTATCATTGTCAAATTGATTGACGGATTCACATAATTAGAGTGTCCCTATCCTCTAGATGAGTTAAAAAAAAAAGTTTATTCTATTTTTCTTAGTTTTACTTTTTACTTGTGTGTTACTATTGTTTGAGTATTGTTGGAGGGAGCCTGAGACTCAAGATTTTCATTGCCAATGATAATTATTGTGCACATGACAATAAAATAACTTGAAGTAGAGGATAGGGCCTCTAGATAAATAAACCCGTTGGCTTTTCAATATTTGGAATTGGACTTGACTAAAGACAATGTGAACAGGGTTTTTCCTCGCGGGTGGTAACCTTGCAGCGGAGGATAAGCAAAAAATATTTTGGTGCACTCGCAAACCCGGTGCTTGTTAGAATCGGTGTGCTGACATCAGGTAAGCGCAAAGTTTCTCATTTACATGCTTTACTTGTGTGAATCGACCTGGATATTAAGCGTCCGTACGTAGTGCAAAATAATATAACGTTCATTTCTAAAGAGATAAGACATGGCAGCACAAGCTATAGGAAATGTTGTGTTTGCAGCTGTTGTAGATGACAGAAATACCAAGCCCACTTGATAAACCCAATGACACCACGTACAGCTGTTGGTAACTGACGTAGGGTGCCATCTGACAAATGACTAGATTCATGACAGTGTGGCCTGGTGTTTTCATTTGGTGGTTGTTGAATTTGGCTTCTACAAGTGTTGGCTCTGGATTATGGCACAAGGGATAGTAACATCTTGTCCTGTGTACTAATGAAAGCAGTCATTCTGAATTCAAGCTTTAAAGCTATACTGATATAAACACATTTCTTCCGTAACACGTGAATCTTTGACTAATTTTATACACTTTTAAATACATAGAATGAATATCATGTGATCATTTTATGACGTCTTTGTTTTTACACAGGGTATAAAAGTTAACTGTGGTCATTTATTGGCAGTCTTCATTCCTGACATCATGGACATGTGTATGGTAGTTTCAAGTTAAGAATTGCGCAAGTTAGGTTATTTTGCCTTCTAAATAAAAGGTTGAATTTGGAAAAAAAACAATTTGCCAATTATATATGTAGCCCCACAGTGTCTTAGATATCAGTAATGTGGCTTGGTATAGGAAAGTGATTCTAACCTACCTATATATTCCCTAGGAGTTCAAATGTGCAGCGGTAAGATAGGAGATTATGTGTAGCAACTCGTTATCAGCATGGATAAAATGGAATGTAAGAGAAGCAGTTCAACAGGCACAACCAATACTCCACATCCATAGGGATATTATGGAGTAGGTGCCACAAAGGCAGGGAGGTTTGTGAGTAGCAGCACCACCAGGGAAAAGAAAGATGGGTGTGGAGCAAATACATTGGCATGCAGGAAGTTAGCAGCAAGCTGTGCTAAGGCTGTCTCTCAGACAAAACAGGGTCAGTGGAAGAGCTGGGAAAGTGTGGAGAGGAAGAAACTGGGGGGTATGGAAGCAAACCAAATTACATTCATTATATGTGCAACCTATGATGTGCTACTATGTCCCTAACATAGTCAATGGGTAAGTGAAGACTGCATGTCCATTATGTTCAGACATAGCTACTGTACTCAGCTTTTATAAATGTCTTAGTTTGTTTCTACAATTTACACTAGTTTCTAAACTGTATCAAACTATTGGGATCTGCCTTAGCCTATTATTTGGGTAATGTTGGGAACTACCAGAGGTTATTGCTGAGCCATCTGGAGCTGTCATTGGCCTACTTTAACAAAACATCTGTGATGGAAGTGTGACCCCTGTCTAGATATACAGAAGTACAGGTGAACTTCAATTACGAATCCAACAGACAGTGTGGGTTAAAGTGCCATAACAGGCCGGTTTATTACAATCAGGGTCACTAGCATCAATTCTATTCAGGAAGTTAAAAGTTGAAGCATCTTGCTGCAGTGGGGTGGCGCACCAGTCAGCAGGCCGATGCACTGAATGCTATCAGTGGATAACCAAAACTACACACCAGAAAAACACCCTTAAAGTACTACCAGTGCCACAGCAAACCTTAAATAATATCACGACAAATCAACAGGTGAACTCCCACTGCACCAGCCGCTCCCGTGACTGGAGGTCAACACCAACCACAGCACTAAGAGAGATAAAACTGTAAATTAACACTATCAGTCGATCAACTAAAACACAAGTAAAACAATATAAAATCAGTAAAACAGTATAAAAACAGTATAAAGAGCAACCAGCACGTTGCCTTGCCACAGCCACTATGCGCCTGGACCATTATGACCCAAGGGAGCAGAAGTGAAGTTGACACACCTGTGCCACCTGTGTTCCATGAGCCTCTTATCAGTTGAGGTGCTCTCACCATGATTGGCCAAATTGTGCCTGGGTCCTAGTGCCCCCTCACTCAAAGTACCTGGTGGTTAACCCAAATGACATACAACCCTGTAACATTTGGATAATTAACAGTGGTGGAAAGTAACAAAGTACATTTACTCAAGTACTGTACTCAAGTACAATTTTGAGGTACTTGTACTTTACCTGAGTATTTCCATTTTAAGCTACTTTATAATTCCACTCCACTATATTTCAGAGGGAAATATTGTACTTTCAGAATGTATAGAATGGGTTAACTTCTGCTTCGGCTCCTTAATGGTAAACGGAGCTTCCATTCTACAGCCTTTAGGAACGACAGAGCCAAATTGACGTTTATAAGATAGTAGACAATGCTTCCAAGTTGTCAGGTATATGTTTTGTGATTGAGTCTTTCTTGTGTATTTTTAGCAACCCTCTATTATATATGCCATCTTATTTCATAGGCCTTTATGGCTAAGAATATATACCCTACTATGAAAACGACCCATTATTGCTCCAAAATGTTGCAACACGTTCGACAATACGGCTTTTATTTTGAAATCCATAACCGGAAACGGTGTGTTATTCTAGGCTGTCTTGGCATTGGTGTGCAGGCTCCAAGCAGACAACTTTGGGGTAGTTTGTGCTGTGTTCCCGAACTATTTTATGTTCCTGTTTTTAAGTACAGATTTATTTTTAAACTACGGGGCTACTGGTAGCCCGTGGCTATTTCTGGGACAGTCTGTTCCCCTTAACTAAGTTAAAACGAACTTGAAGCTGGTCGCTAAGTTAGCTAACGTTATGAAGGTAGCAGTGTCGATCAGCTAGCTAGCACCAGCTGCTCCAGACACCCGGCCTAAGAAGTAATGATGGTCGACGGTCGTCTCTATTTTGTATCTCACGCAACACTTCGTTTGTGTCGTTTGGGTTAGCTAACGTTAGCTGTGTTGCCACGACAGAGGCCCCCAGTTCGTGTGCTAGCTAAGATAACCTGTCGTTCTTGGGAAATACCGTTGCGTCGTGGTCAGTGCTGCTCAGCTTCTACCTACCAAAATCCATCCGGTTTTCCACAACGATGAAGTAGTAGCTGGATAACATGTGCGCAAAGGTAACTGAGTCAAGTCAGGTAAGTAAACCACACCCCGGTTGGGGGAGTTTCACTGTGCTTGGTTGTTACGTTGTAGTACCTGGCTGGTCTTGTCATTCAAGCTGAAGCCTCGCCAAAGTAGCAGTGGGACAATTTATAGTTACAGCCTCTTTTATTTTATTAGTAAAACAGCAGATTATATCATCTCCCTCCCTCTCTTGATCAGCACTCGCCAAGTTAAGCGGTTCAACCTGAGCAACTTGGCCCAGCATGAAGGCCTTGGGATCCAGATTCTCCTTCTATGCGGGCTTCCTGGTGGGAACCCTGACACTCTACGTGTTCCTACGGCAGATGTGGTTTGAGAGGAGTTTGTCAGCACGCCGGTCCAATGGTTTGGACAAACTGGACTACCAGCGTGAACTTGTGGAAGAGAGGAAGGTTTGGAAGAAGGAGAGATCTGCACTGTTCAATCTGAACCACCCTCATCACAAAGGTACACTATGGCAGCAATGACAGCTATTTAGCAAGTGTTGATTTAAAGTCGGACTGAAATTTTAAATACTGTATCTTTATTTATAGTCTATAACATAGACCAGACCGGCGAATCCGTGTACTTTGAGGTACTTTGACGTACGCGCCCCCTTTTAGGGCTATCATACCACTGCTGGGAATATTTGTTTTGTTTGGCACCAGATCTAATCTCGCCCTGTGACCAGACAGATCTGGTGTTAGCCTCACATGAGACTCTCCAGCATACTGCAGTAGAGTCTCACTCGTTGCCCCCCAAAATCAGGAAAACGAAAATTCGCCGCCGACCCACTTATTCAAAAATGCACCAATCTCAAATAAAAAGTATTGCCGAGGAAGCCATAGGAGTTGTCTCAAAAGTGGGCGTGTTGGTTTTGTGAAATATTCCGTAAATTTGAAGTAACGGGTCCATTTGTCTGCTCGGTCACGGTTCTGCTTCGGTTTTCCCAGGCGGGGAGTTCCGGTCCAGAAAAATGAGGCCAACCAGGAAGTGCCTTAAACCTGCATTCTATGTAAAATCCATCAGGGGCCAAAAGAAATCGTTTCAATGCAAGTCAATGGGAAAATGGCTCTACTTCACACTTGATTTATAACCTCAGTAAACGTTTTCCAGATGAGTTTATGGTCTCAATCGCTGTTTGAAGTCTTCTTCAATACAGAATGATGTTCATTTTGTAAATTATGGTCTCATTTATTTTAGATTTGACGATAAAGGAGCGTATGCTTGAGGGCGTGGCTACGTTGTGATTGACAGGCTCAGGAGAGGATGATTGACAGATCAGGAGGACAGCGACGATGAGGCCATGACAGAGCATTTCCATGGCACTGTGTGCATTTAAATAGCAGTTAAAAAGTTATTTTGAGCTTTTCTCCGGGTTTTTACCTTTCGTCTCAACGTTTTACAGTGTATTAGAAAGTTATTTTGGTCTTTTCTCCGGGTTTTTACCGTTCGCTGACAACGTAAATGTAGATTCACAAACAGGCATTGTTTGACCGACTAATTACGTTGTCACCAGCAAATCGGTTGTGACAAATTTAACTCTCCATGTTGTGTCGAACAGAGAGCGGCTCTCTGCAGCCG
>CABFOP010103871.1:0-10841 GCA_900683385.1 Anoplogaster cornuta | reverse complement strand
CCGCGTCATCGCCGTTGTCTCGTGTTTGACAAAACCCATTCATTTCTATGTGACATGTAATACCACCCCGAAACGTCGAAGGCGCTGTAGAGCGGTTTATACGCGGAAAACCGCAGCAGAACTGTGACCGAGCAGACAAATGGACCCGTTACTTCAAATTTACGGAATATTTCATAACACCACCACGCATGTTTTTGAGAAAACTCCTGTGGCTTCCTCAGCAGTACTTTTTATTTGAGATTGGTGCATTTTTGAATAAGTATGTCGGCGGCGAATTTTCGTTTTCCTGATTTTGGGGGGGTACGACTGAGACTCTACTGCAGAATGCTGTAGAGTCTCATGTGAGGCTAGTCGAGATCGAGATCACTAACGGTTATTATTTTCCCACCTTATCATACTTTATGGTATTTCTTTCGCCAATGGCATCACTATAATATTCAACTTCTAATTATTCCAAGTCACCATAATATGGTATACGTATATTGTCCGTTTAAAATGTATTTCGGGATTAGGTAACGTTACTGTAGTAAGTAAAACTATATCATTTCAATGTGTCATTTCACAATATTGAAACATTTTCCATTTGCCACAACAGTCTGTTTCTTAAAAACCATACAAAGACCAGGGTTAAAGGTAGGGTAGGTGATTTTTTTTTTGAGAAGCATTTTTGGTTATATTCGTTGAAATTGTCTCTGAAAAAAAATGGAAAAAAATCCAGTGTCTGTAGCGGTTGCAATACTGTAATAAGTCCGTCCAATCATTTCCGGACTGCGTGCCTGTCAACTTGACCTTCAGCTCAAATTAAATGATTGGATGGCCCATTTGGCTGGAATGAAATGATTGGATGGCCTACCTACCAGTTGACTTGCATTCCCAAACAACCGGGAAACCAAACTCGAGAAGTAGACACTGGACCATGGTGCGATGGGACCGTTATCCGCAAAACACCGTAACCGAGCTACAGGCAAGCAGAGGTCTGTACCCCACATTCCCCACAAACTGCACACACGTCTGCGCGGTTCGGCCACTCTTCGCTCACCGCTACTGAGGTAAGAAATCTTGCCTGTTGCCCTTTTAAGTACTACAATTTCCAGCCCTAGTTTCAAATGCTTTTTTCCATATTGTGCAAGTGCAATATGTTCGTTGATGTAGTGTTACATAAAAAGGTGGGTGAACTGACCTGCAATCTGTGCTCATCAAAAGGGAAACTACCAATTAGAATAAAAAACTATTATATTTTCAGTAAAGTATTAATTGATGTATTTTCTTCTCATTTAAAGACCATGTTTTCATATAACTTGCATCAGTTTGATACTACTTAGTATGAATAACCCTCCACTACATAACTTATCGTCTTCTTGGTTATGAAAACAAGAGGTCAGGGACTCCTGACTGGGATCCTTCATCAGTCACAATCAAATAAAGGCCCTTCACCTACAGTTGAGACAAAGATTACTCTGTTTCTTAAAGAAGTAGTGTGGATTCTTTGTTATAATGTTTTATGTAAAACTAATCTGCTTACATTATTTAACTAAGTCTATTTAAATCTCTAAGTCTGTGTGACTCCAGGGATGCTCTGAGTTAAACCTTGGTGGGCGGCCAAAGAACCACAGTACCAGAGAGTACAAGTTAACTGGCAAACCTGAATGGTAAAAATAAATATATAAATAAATATATAAATGGCAATGACATTCTGAAGATCTTGGAAGGTCAGCAGGCTAGCTAACTAGCTAACATGCAGTAGATAGTGATAGGCTAGCATGGCTAGTTTGAACTTGGAAGGTCAACTGTAACTGTTTTAATTTATTTTGTTATTCATTTTTATTTATTATGTTTTTATCTTTATTGTGTTTCTCACTTGCTTTTATTTTTGTAAACTCATTGTCTCTGTAAATGAGGGTAACCTCAGCGACTCACGAGTCATAAATAAAGGTTTATATATAACTAGCTAACATAGATAACAGTATCGCTAGACTGCATTTTCTTTGTTCGTAACAAGAGCACTAGAATTCATAATATCAGCATTCTCTCTCTCTAACCCATTTCCCTTTTCACCGGGCTTCCGTCTAAAGTTACAGATTTTCCTTGGTTCCACCCGTTGAGGTTTAACTCAACCAATCAGATTATTTCTGCTTCCAAGAAATATTTGTAGAACTAAAACTTCAGTCTGCAACTTTTAGGACTAATTCACTGTAACCTTGCCTCCCAAGGAGCTGGTTCGAGGACTACACTGACCTTTTGAGAAATGTGCTTGTTGGTCATGTTTGCTTGCTGGTATACTGTATTTCTCTGTCCTGTGCACATGTTAGCATGCAGTATGTTAAGGTCCCATAGGCAACTAGCATTCTCTAACATAAGAAGATAGACCTTTTAGCAACCCAGAGTTGGTGTGGGATTTTGTTTCTGCCACTGCTTCCATCTCATAAAGACTAAGTGGCCCCATGGGGACAATGTCCCAGAAAATCAGTCCTTTAAGGTGTTTCAGCCTCATGTATGACTTCCATTTTTAGCCTGATATTAGCCTTTATGTAAAGCCATTTATTGAAGTAATGGCATCCAAATGGCTTTTACCTTGAAGATGAACTTGCTAAATGGATGTGAACTCGCTTCGCTGTACCCACTGCTAAAGATCAAATTGGCAATGATTAGATGAGCATTTGTGGATTAATGTTGAAGTGGTGACCCTCATTTCTTAGGCAAGGGTTGCAGCAGGAGGACTACAAGTTGCAGCATCCTGTCCACATGGAGCCTCTGGGGCTGGAAGGACTCTCAGCTGTCCTACACTTCAGAGAGCCTGTTTCTCAACCAGTATGTCTGAACTCAGTCTTTATGGTAACATGTGGATTGCATACGGTCAACATTTGTTTGATAAGACAGCTGATCTAGAAGGGTTTTTCCAAATAGCAATTTTAGGGTTAAGAGATCATCTTAAATCCTGCAATAACCAGACTATAGATGTTGTGAAATAGACTGTCTGTTCTTCTGATCCTTATGGCATACTCTCAGATTAAATGAGAAATAGTAGTTTTTTTTTCTTCTCTAAAATAGTTCATTTTTATTTCTCAATCATTTAAAAATGCAGACAGTTGTAAACTGTTATTTTGGTATTAACTCACTATGGATTAAATATTCCATAGTGAATTTTACTACTGTCAAATTTTGTTTGAGAATGAAACTCTTCCATGTTCTCCAGTAATCTGAGTGTATACACAATTATGGGTGGAACTTGCCTCTATGGAGCCCAAAGGTGCCCTACCCTGTTCCTTGAAGTCAAGGAAATGCTACACATAAAACCACCTATGTGAGAAATAGCTGATGCCAATGTGTTGAGTAACTTCACAACTCTTTAGCTTATAAAACATCCATTTTATAAAAATAGGAGTTTCAGACTGATTGCATGTTCCGTCATTAGTTTCTGCATTGTCACTCTGAATGGCTCTTACACAACCAACACAGTTACCACCAAAACATGAAACAAGTAGTCCCTTATTTGGAACTGTTTTTTAAAAAAACAACCTGACATTTTATTGATTTTGGAGCAGGCAGTAACTCAGCCAGGCTTTCTGAAGTTTTAAATCCTGATCTACTCTTAATATACACATTAATAAATCGTATGTGCCAGGCGTTGCCAGATGGGCCCCCGCTGTCACCCAGCCTGCACCTGCTTTTAAAGCCACAGCTGTGCACAATGGGGAGTTCAAGGAGATGAGCCTCGATGACTTCAAGGGCAGATACCTGGTCCTCTTCTTCTACCCCCTGGACTTGTGAGTACTGTCGCTCATTCATAGCACGGTAGCATGAATAGCATTATTGACCCCTACTAACCAGTATCTCAGTCTCTGGCACAGATTTTCACAAATCCGTGTCGTGAAATTCCAGTGGGTGGGTAGTTTTTGCTCCAAAACATGTAATGTTGAGTGTAAACATGCTCAACGATTACTTCGCCAGGTAAGATTTCACTAATAAATCGTAAGACTGAGTGGGTGTGTTAACCAGGTTACGCTCACTCTGATTATGAGCTCCGGTTAAGATAATCAAAACAAAACGTTTACATGACAATTTCTGTATTTGGGAGTTGCCTTCAACGGGATAAAATCAAATGAATCTCTTCTGTCCTTTTACAGCACCTTCGTCTGCCCGACAGAGATCATCTCCTTCAGCGACAAGGCCAGTGAGTTCCATGACATCAACTGCGATGTGGTGGGTGTGTCTGTGGACTCCCACTTCACCCACCTGGCGTGGATTAACACACCTCGCAAGGTACACTCCTTCACTTAATAAGGGCCGAGATTGAACTCAGTCGTGGGCTGTTTCTGTTCTGGGTAGTGGAGCCTTCATTAAAGCTATGGCTGTTGTGATCGCAGCACTTTGTACCTTTGTAAGTGGATCATTGTCCGTCATATTGTTTTTCCAGGCTGGAGGCTTGGGCAACATCCACATCCCCCTGCTGGCTGACCTCAATAAGCAGATTTCCAGGGACTACGGGGTGCTTCTGGAGAGTCCAGGCATCGCACTGAGGTAGCTTCATCTTATGGCCTAAACATGAATTATCTATTCACAGATGCAGCAACATGGAAATAAAATGTTTAAACTTTTTCAGGTTTACTCATACAGTATAATGTAACATAGAATTACAATTCTAATACAGTTTATAGGAATAATGTCTACACTAAATATTAGCACTTTGTAGTTAGTTATTGGAACAGTGATAAAACATAGAAGCAACATACTATTACTACTGCAACTACTACTACTACTTCCTTCAGGGGGCTGTTCATCATTGATCCAAACGGTGTGGTGAAGCACCTGAGCGTGAATGACCTGCCGGTGGGGCGTTGTGTTGAGGAAACCCTTCGCCTGGTGAAGGCGTTCCAGTTTGTGGAGACCCACGGCGAGGTGTGCCCCGCCAGCTGGACCCCAGAATCCCCCACGGTGAGTTCCTTCAACACCCGGAAACTCTTTCTGTCTCCCTGTTGCCATGAATAAACCCGTTATTCCTGTGTGCAGTGTCCTGCCCAGATTGAACGGACTGCCAGCTAGCTAACCCGTCCCTATTTGACTCAGGTTCCCTCTAATGCAGGGGGAAAATGATTATCTCCATAGTAATAGTAAATATTGCTTGCTGTTTTCGTTGACATACAAATGTACCCATAATGCTGTGTGAGTCCGACTTTGCGCAGACGACCAGAACCAAAACTGGAAGGAGTTAGATGTTTACATGCCACAGTAACTTGTTTTGCATCCTGGCTGGTTTTTTGAGCTAAATCGGGTTATTGTAACCCAGTTACGATGTTTACGTGCGTCAACCCAAAACCAGGTTACTTGAGGAACTGGGTTAAGAACAGAATGATCCATGCTTGTATATTATGCCACTGTTTCACATGGAGTTCTTCTAAAAAAAATCCCTGGAAGTTTATTTTTCAACATTACTTAAATATAAATGATCCTGTTTTTAAAAGTGATATTTTTTTTAATCACTTATGTTAGGAGTAGGGTTATTTTAGGGGATTAAAATGTCCGTACATTTTCGTCTGTTGTGAGGAAATTGTCATTGTTTTCTTTTCAGATCAAGCCTACCCCTGACGGATCCAAGGAGTACTTTGAAAAAGTCAACTAAAGAAGAATGAATTCACAACTCTGATCAGTGGATCATCAGAGAATAAAAATTAATTTAAATGTACACTGGCTTTTAAGTTTACAGTACAAAAAGGTTGCATTTATACATTCACAACTGAATACAGTAATAAATATATTCTTTATAAATTAGGTCTTTCTTCTGTTTCAGTTCATTTCTTGCCTGTTAATGGCTTGTGGCGCAGTTATTCCGTTATTTATAGGCATTCGTCAGGTGGCTTTTTTTTTTGCCAATTTCCCTTAAGAAATGTTACATTCATGAACCTTTACTAAATTATACCTTCCAAATTCCAGATGATCTGACAGGGATCTAAGTCAAGGCCCAAGTTCATCTTGCACACAATCTGTCAAGTTAATACTTGTTTGACAGCCCCAATTTACTATCAGCTCCATTTGGACTATAAACAAGGAATCCCCCATGTCAAGATGTTTGAGTTAGTGACAATTTCAAAATCACTATTTACTCAGATAAATAGTACCTTGTTTCCAAGCCTATAGTCACAATTTTGTCACAAAATCTGTTATCTGGTAGGCTACAATCATTTGTTGTGCCTGTAATACACAGGTGTATTTTATGTAAGTGTTTAATAATTCAGGAGTTTTACCTTTGATAAAACCACACTTAGATAACCCCTGTACATAAACATGTTTATTGTTTCTTTTTACAGCAAGTTAATATGCAGGTTCAAAATGTCTAATCAGACATTCTTGGTACACAACATGAGGTGCCAAAATCAACTTCAGTGGGGGAAATTAGAAAAAAGGCATTGCCACTTCTCATACATGTAAGGTACATACTGTATTTACACAAAATGGAGGAAGAAAAAAACCTTTGAAAGTCCGCAGCACTGTATGTGGTTATGAAAACATCTAGTTAAGTGTACATAAATTTCACTTTGTACAGTATGTTTGCAGAAACAAAGCAATCGCCTCATTCCTTCCGACATTCACGATGACGTTTCAGGTTAGGCAACAAAAATAACGCGAGAGAAATGGCTTACCTGAAGATGGAGCCTTTTAAAGCTTTAAATAATATCTGCATGAGTAATACGTGTCCGTAAGTAGGCTTTTCCAAACACCTCTACTGGTCATCAAAATATACCTCTGCGTTTTGAGACTGGTTGAAGAGATGCTCACAATCAGGGAAGATCAAAACAGACAGCGCTGACCAAAATGGAATTTCATGAGCAGATGGATTGGTGAAAACTACATGCAATTTCAGGCAAGATGTGACCGCGCCACCAGCCCCACCCCAAGCACCAAAACAAAAGGACAAAAACAAAATATATTTTTTGTTTATAACCGAATGATTCATTTTTAAAAAAACACCCTGTAGTAAATCTGTACAACGAAAATACATTTGGGATCTACATCTAAAGGTACATTATTAAGGTTATATACACTTTTCCCCCCTATCCATATATTATCTTTACAAGTAGACTTCATTCAAACCCAAACATTAAGAAAACATAAGACTAAACGGGGAAATGGGATCACATCAAACATCCATTTAAAACAATCGGATATTCATACTGTACCTCAACCATTGATCAGTCCCTCTTTTTTTCATTTGTACAGTAAACTACAGCAGGACTAAAATCTCTTTCCTCAACTGGATGGATTGCTACTGTAAAAGGGAGTTCGATTTGTCAGAATAGGGGAATGATTCGAGAGCGACTCGACAGTTTGTATGTGATCCATCTTTACGGTGGGAGTCAATTTTAACAACCTACTGAACTGTGTGATGATGTGCAGAAGAACGCGGAGACCAAAGTAACAATGTTCAGAGTGAGTCAGTAATACAAAATAGAATCAAGTCAGAGCACGGACACAAACCCAACTCTCCGATATTCTAATAGAACAAAGGCTTTCAATACACTTAGGCCTCTTCACTGAAGAGAGCTAGACCATTCCTTCGATAAAGATCTATGTTCTCCCGTCTCTGGGACTGCACTGGAAAGAGAAGCCATGTTATCCTTTAACATTTGCCCCCAACATTTGAAAGCAATTGATAAAAACAGAACCAATGTTTGATATCTTCCCGCAGATTTGCTCTTGTTCACTTTGTTTTGCGGCGTCGAAATTCATTCAGAAAATGGAAAACTACATTGTACAAAGTGAGATTCCACAATCTCTTTGCAAGAAAGAAAGAAAAAATTAATAATAGAGAATGACTTGTGCCCGCTGGGATACGCCGAGGCAGATCCATGGGTATCCTTGTTGCAGCTTTGGTCCTAGTCGATTTTCACATTTGTGTAGATCTTCCTCACGAAGGCACTTGTTCCCATATATCCAACGGCACCTGTAAAACAAATTTGTATGATCTTAAACTACTCGTACTGCCTGCTCTTACTCCCACTTAATGCAGATCATTTTGCAAATTAAACCAGATAAATCTATCATATGAACTGACTACCAAAATTATCAAAAAACAATGTCATGTTAGTCACTACCCATGTGCAATGAGTGGAAAGTGTAAATAGAGGCACCAGCATCATGTAAAGCAATTGTGAGTGCCCCCCCCACCAAGTCCCCCAAACAACACGCAAGAGCCTTTGAAAGGCGACTTCAGCCATTCAGAATAGCTGCTATGATCGCTGCAAGACTGATCTTCTTGTGTTCTACATACATGAGCAGACGTGCCCATCAAAAGACCAGGAAGGGGGGTTGTGTAGTTCCTAGGGCAGTTCAGATTAGAGAACACTCCAATTATAAAGGGCACAAAAGGTGCCAGCCTTGGTGGATTAGTGTTACTGCTGAAGCACACAATTTGCCCGTGGAACTGGTGATGAAGAAGGCTATTTGGTTGCTCTCTTCGAGGGCTTATTGGTGCCGAAAACTCGGCGCACCTCGCTCAAGCAACTGCAGAAACATGCACAGATCGCCCTCGCAACACAATCTTATCTGGACTTGAATATCCAGAGCATTGGCATATCTCATATCTTGGGACTCACCACACATGATCCCTAGGGAAGTACTGAAGACAGCCATGTAGCCAAAGTAGAAGGATGTCTGGAACAGCCCATACATCCTGAAACACAGCGGGACGAAACAACAAAGTCAAGTATAGGGTTGGGAACCGAAACTCGGTTCCAAATTAGAACAGAGTCCCAAATGCTAGGTACCCGGTACCCGTAAAAAAAAAAGTTGAATTTCGATTCTGCTTATTATCGGTTCCTAAGAGATATAAATCTTTATTTTTGCAAACAAAGTTGGAAAAGGTTTGATGATGGTAGGGTACTTGTACAGTAACAGTTACTGTTATATTGAATTTTTATTTGCAGGGAGATGACCAAGGCCCTAAATTCAAAGTACACAACTAGCAATTAGTTTAATGTTCTACACTAGATTGATCCTTCTATATCATTTATTTAAGATTTTTTTAATACACATGGCTGTGGATCATATGTTTTTATTGTATGTATTTACATTGTTAATGTTCAGTTAACTCTTAAAAGAATAAAGATATTTTTGCTATCAAAATATTTTACCCCTTTTTACCATATTGGAACCGAAACTCGGAATCGATAAGAACCGGAATCGATAAGCAGAATCGGAATCGATAAAATTAAAATGATACCCAACCCTATTCAAGTATGACAAGTTTTTTTTGGTGCGGGAAATCTCTGAACTTGAAAAGGTTTGAAAATTTCACATGAGCAACAAGAGGCACTTGAGCTGCCCAGTACCTCGCCATAATCACCACGATACATTAAATATAACCAGTCAGTTATGCCAGAGCCTGGCCATTACACTAATTCATGCATTCATTAGCACTGTCAGCATATTGCATGGGTGGTGTTAATATGAACTCTGTACCTTAACGCATTATGGACTTATAGTCGTTCATCCAGATCTTCTACTCTATAGGGAGAGCCTATGAAGTTTCTATGTATTCTTGAGTTATGGTGTTTACAAGAATGTGTGCAGACAGACATAAATATAAAAACGATTAAGGATGACTTAAACTCACTTAGTTTTGAAGAAATAGTAGTAAAAGGAGTACATGTAAACATAAACAGCAGTCGACGCAGCAGAGAGGAAGCTTGTCCATTGCCTGGGAAAGAGAAACAAACAGTGTGAGGCGCAACCAGTCATTAGAGTATAGTTCCAAGACATTTACTGTATATTGCCTGAGCTCATGACACAGGGACTGAGAATATGCGACAGGTAAACATGAGCACAGTAAATGTATTTTGATTGTCGAGATCAATTTCCACGAGTAAACCCTATCCTTCAAGAATCCATCTACTCAATACACTAAGAATGTAGACGGCGGATTTTCAAGAAACCAAAGATCTGGTTGACAATGCGAACAAGGACAACGGTCTTCTACTCACCATCTGTAGTCCTCCGCATTTAGCAAGAAATATGTGCACACGATGGTGACGCACACAGTCACAATGCACAGGATAACCAGGACCAGCATCATGAAGCCGTAGACGTAGTAGATCTTGTAGGCCCAAAACGATGTAAAGATGAAGTACCTGAAGAGTGAGGAAAGAACATCGGATCAGTTTACAGCATACAAACCCATCAGTACCACCCGCTTGTCCACTACGCCGGAGAACAGACTTACATTTCAATGAAAATGGAACCGAATGGAAGAATTCCTCCAAGGCAGACGATGACTGCCGGCTCCATGAACCTAAGAAACCACAAGACATTTGATCAATTGCGTCCACATATAAAAATGACTCCACGTGCTACTCAGTTTTCAGTACATAGTTTTCAAATTCCACCCCTCGAGGTGTGGATACGTGCCTAATTGCATTGTCCTGGTACCCAAGAAAGGACGTCCCAGTGTTCTCAATGACTACAGGCAAGTCGCTCTGACCCATGAAGACCTTTGAGAGACTGGTTCTGCAGAACCTCAGGCCCCTGGTGGGCAGCTCCCTGGACCCCCTGCAGTTTTCGTACCACGCCCACATCGGCGTGGAGGACGCCATCAGGTCTTATTCACACCTGGAGAGGCCGGGGGGCGCTGTGAGAATCATGTTCTTTGACTTTTCCAGTGCCTTCAACACCATCCGGCCCCACCTGCTGGCGGAGAAGCTCTCGGTGATGCAGGTAGACCACAACCTCATTGCCTGGATCACTGACTACCTCACCAGCAGGCCTCAGTACGTCCGGCTGCAACACAGGGGCACCCCAAGGAACCGTACTGTCACCATTTCTGTTCACCCTATACACCTCGGACTTCCGCT
>CABFOP010103869.1:0-10215 GCA_900683385.1 Anoplogaster cornuta | reverse complement strand
TCCATGGTACGAGGGAGGAAGGCACAGATGTAATCCTTGATAAGCCTCTCGAAGCATTTCATGACCACTGAGGTGAGGGCCACCGGTCGGTAGTCATTCATGCAGGCTGGAGAAGAATCCTTAGGCACAGGGACAATAGTGGATCTCTTGAAGCAGGTGGGGACCACGGACTTAGCCAGGGAGAAGTTGAATATTGTGGTGACCACCGGGGCTAGCTGGTTAGCACAGGTCTTCAGTACTCGCCCAGATATGCCATCTGGACCTGCAGCTTTCCTGGTGTTCAGACTCATCAGAGTCCTCCTCACACTGAGCTCATCCCCAGCGGAACTCACTCCAGCTGCGCTAACAATGTTATTATTAGCGGGCGAGCTAGCAGTGCTGTTGCTAGCCTCATACTGTGCATAAAATGAGTTTGGGTCGTCAGCTAGGGATGCGTCGGCACTCACAGTTGAAGGGGTTCTGCCCTGGTAGTCTGTTATAGTCCGTAGTCTCTGCCATAAGCGTCTGGTGTCACACTGCTCCATCTGCGACTCCACTCTGTCTCTGTACCTCCTCTTAGCTTCATCCATTGCATTAAAGCGCTCCAGCATCCTCCCTTGTAATGGGTGTCTGAAAGGGAATTGAAATAAACAGGGCTGTTTCTCAAACTCCGTGTGTCATACACTGAACCTCCATAATCAACAAAAATGTCCAGAAATCTCCCAGAGGAGTCACAGGTGCCTTGAAGTTGAATGGAGTGAAACTGTTTGTAATTAAAGGTCCAATATGTACTTCTGACAACTAGCGTTAAAAATGGGTACTGCAGTCCAAATTCAAAACACTGGAGAGAGCTCCCCCCCAGACTCGAAGCTCACCCGGGTTGCCAGGTCAGGGACAGCGGGGATCACTTTACCGGCTGTGTGTATTGAGACACACAGCCTCAATTTACACACGCTGCCTTGATATGATGCCCACCCCTACCAGAAGCCGTGATAAATTAGAGATTACTTTTGCTTACCTGTTCAGGAGAAAATTAGCCAGCTCTGAATCGGCCTTGAAGTCCTTCTGTGCTCTAACCTCTCTCCATTTTTCATCTCCAATATTTATCCTTGTTTTACCACTTTTCTGGTCGTGGAGCTTTCAGAAGTATGCTGAGGCTTTTTAGGTCGGGTAGAATCAGTTAGATCCCTTGTTGAACCATTTGTGTCTCTACTGTGTTATTTTGTCTCATATCTGGCAACCCTGGGGCATGGAAATGCACCATGTGGGGTGCCTTGCCTTGACTGTTCCAGTCAGATTAGACCGGAACAGTGAAGGAAGGTTAAAGGTATAGTAGGAAAGATTTCTTTCCTCAGTAGTGGTGAGCGAAGAGCGCCGAATTTCAGCACCGGTGGCATACGGAAGACCGCTTACCCGGTGTCTCTCGTGGGACAGTTTGAAGCCGATAACGGTCCCCGTCATGGGTGTGGTCCAGTCTCTACTACTCGGAGTCGGGTTTCCAGGTTGTTTGGGAATGCAAGTCGACAGGCAGGTAGGCCATCCAATCATTTCATTCGGTCCGAATGAAATGATTGGACAGACTACGTGTCTGTTAACGTTACCTTCAGCTCTAATTAAATGATTAGATGATCCATTTGGCTGCAATGAAATGATTGGCTGGCATACTCGGCCGTTCCTGCCTTCCAACGTCCATTGCGGTAAACCAGAGTTGAGTAATTAACACTGGACTATGGTGGTGAGGACTTCTGTCGCTAAAAACACTAACCAAGATACAACGGACAAGCAGAGTTCTGGACACCACATTTACAACACTCTTAGGCTTAACGTCGGTGAACTTCGGTGATATAATTCGTCATTCTAAGTGCCTTGGCCGTGAAGAAAGTAAAAAACATAAAATAAAATGTCCCAAACCCACAATCGTACGTAACATGTTTTGGTGTTGTCAAGGTAATGTGATATGTCACAAAATGCTGTCCCATTCCTATTTTGAGTATGATTGTGAGTTTAATCATTCTGACTTGCAATACAATGATTGAATTATACAGAATGTACACTTGAATTAAATGACAAAGATATACAACAAATACACATACATGATTATACATAATTAAAACCAAATCCTATCATCAATACAGTATAGATTTATCAATATTACAGATTATTAAAAAGCCTGATGCCAGGTAAGGAGCTGTGGACATATATCTAGCGTAGCCAGGTGCTGCAAGAGATTTGCATGGTCCACATGGTCAAAAGCCTTTGACATATCAGCCAGCAGTATCCGAACCATTGGTGCATCGTAAGAGTCTGTCTGAGTAAGCCAGGTGTGGGTGGCTTTAAAAAGAGCATTTGTTGTGCTATGTCCTGGTAAGTATGCATGCTGTTTCTTGCATTCTTCCAGGGCTGTTGGCATGAGCTTTTCCAGCAACATATTTCTCCTGAACCTTTCCAAGACATGAGGTTATTGGCCTCCAGTCGCCCATCTGGCTTCGGTTTGGGACCTTTGGGACAGGGAAGATGTTTGCAGCCTTCCAGTCAATAGGTACAACTCCCAGTTGATAAGAGCAGTTCACTAGATGTGTGACAACTGGTGCTAGATCATCAGCACATTGCTTTAATAACCAATACCACCTGGATCACTGTCTTTCCTAGGATTTAGTCTTAAGAGAGACTGTTTCATCTGTCCAATGGTGCATAAATCTCCCAAACTAATATAGGTTTGGGGAGTGGAAAGCATGTATAAGTAGTATTTCCAGTCCATGCTTCAGGAAAAAAAAACTGTTGAGGGTCTCTGCAACATCCATGTTGTGAATATTGTCCATATTAATCATTTCATTTGCATAGTAGTTCTTCGCATGTCGGCTGTCTCTGCACAGTATTTAGCTTGCCTCCATTTCCCAGTTTTCCCACAACTGTCAGAAATCCTCTGCCTCCTCTTAATAGCCTTTTTGAGTTTCTCTGGTTTTATCCTGGCAATGAATTGTTTTCCTCTGTATGGGCATACATACATCCAGAGTAGTCTGGATATGAATGTTGAAAATCTCAACCTTCTCATCAACTCCCTTCGCTTTATAAACAGGTGACCAATCTGTCACAGCCAAGCACCTAGAAAGAGCTTCCCTATTCTCTTGAGTAAATCGTCCAACTATTTTCTGCCCTGTCTCCCTGTTCCTGGGCCTAGCAATAGGTGTAAGCTGTAATGTATGATGATCACTTGAACCCAGTGGTGCCAGCACTGTGGGTGTACAATAGCTGGTGCTCAAGTTAGTGATGATCAAGTCAAGAGGGGCATCTCCACGAGTCTTGTTTTTGACAATTTGTTTAAGAATTGAATGGGAGTTGATGAGAGATTTTGTGGGGAGATCATTGAAGTCTCCACAGAGAATGATGCCTGCCTGAGGTGACCTTTGACCATGATATTGATAATCATTGTCACCTCTTTGCATCTTCCTATCATTAGCATATGTTGGATGATACAATACTCCAACTACAATAGTAGAGACTGATCTTGGGTGTCTTTTAGGGCGCAGCTGAATCCACAGACTTTCCAACTCATCTCTCTCAAGATCTGATCGTCTTTTTGTGTGTATACCATTTTCAACATAAATAGCTACACCTCCGCCTCTCATGTGAAGCCCAGGGTCTCTGTCTTTTCTAAACATCTGACAACCCTCAATGGTTAGGGACTCATTTGGAATATTCTCATGGGCCCACATTTCACTGACACATCCAATCTCAACCCTGGTAGATCTTAACATGATTTCATATTCTTCCATTTTTCTTTTTACCAAAGGTCTTGAATTACACAGCAGGAGGTTAGGGAGGTTGTGGGGAGCTTTCTTGTTCCCTGCTATTTTGATCTTGGCCAGGGTTCTCTATCTGTGAGTTGATTTTGTGCAGCTACCTTTCCTGACAGGTCTGTGGCCTACCACTGTATGAATTTGTCTTTGTTTACCTCGTCCAGCTCTAGATCCCCTTGTCCAATTATGTGAATTGAGGATCTGGTTTTCCTCCAGCGTCGCTTTAAAGGTATAGTAGGTAAGATTTCATACCTCGGTAGCTGGTGAGTGAAGAGCACCGAATTTCAGCGCCGAATCGTGGGAAATGTGGTGTACGGAAGACCGCTTGCCCGGTATCGCTCGGGGAATGGTGTGAGGCCGGTAACGGTCCCTGTCACGTCTCTACTTCTCGGAGTCGGGTTTCCGGGTTGTTTGGGAATGCAAGTCGACAGGCAGGTAGGCCATCCAATAATTTCATTCCGACTGAATGGGCCATCTAATTGTTTAATTCGAGCTGAAGGTCATGGCAGGTAGTCCATCTAATAATTTCATTCGGTCCAAATGAAATGATTGGACAGACTTATTACAGTTTTGCGACCACCACAGACACTGGATTTTTTTTTAGAATTTTCTTCAGAGCACTTGATTTATTGATTGCTTTGGGATATAAAGACAATTTCAACAAATATAACCAAAAATGCTTCTCAAAAAATTACCTATCATACCTTTAATGTCAGTTGTCAAAGAGAATGTCTTTCTCCTTAATTTCTTAAGTAGCCCAGGTGAGTACTTGATCATCTTTGTAGACTCCATCATAGACCCCATCTCCAAAACAATCTTCTTCTGGATTTAATTCTATTAATTCGAGCCCTTGCAGCCTCTTGCACAGCATTTACCAGGTGACGTCAATTAAGTCTATGAGGGTTCAGGGCTTAGGCCTTAGGGGGACATTAGGATTGGGTTCTAGTCTCGCTCCTTCTTTGGATCATGTGAACTGCTGAGCCGAGTGAGCGGAAGGGCCGAGTGAGCTGAGTGATCTGCGGTGAACCGCTGATCCGAGGTGAACCGCTGAGCCAAAGAACTGACCGAGCCCTTCGGCACACTCGGATCAGCAGTTCACGTGATCCGATGAATGAGAGACTACTTCTGCACACCCGCCGGATCAAGGAGCCATATTGGATCGTGAGAAAGGCCAATGTAATAATGTAGAGCTCTATTCTGCACACATTGAGTTTTTGTAATGTTTAAGATGTTGTTCAATAAATTAACTGGTAATTGGGTAAACAATAAGCCCAAATTAGCATTTAACATTGGTCAACAAAACTGTCTCAATTAGAAAAAGGAAGCGAGCACACTAAATAAAATGAAATGAATAGCAATACTCTGTAAATACTATACATGTTATTATTGTCATTAACCTGTGGGTTATTTGGTGTTTTACAGTTGTGGTATATGTGGTTATTTGCAGGTCTGGTTTGACAGGGGGTGGCACTCATGTAATTCCATTACCTCTCTGTTACAGTAGAAGAACATCAGACTCTCATGCAGATGGTCATAGGTTCAAACCTTATATAATATGAATTGGAGATTCCTCTTTATGAAATGTTTCAAGAATCATATGAAAATTGTTCTCTCCCCACTTCTATGACAGACGCTCTAATTACGCTACTCCATAAAGCCAGGTAAATCAAATACAAAGCATGAGAATCTGCACCCTGTACGTTTATTCAAATCTGACACAAAAATTATTTGCAAAGTCCCAGCAAAGAGGTTGGAGAATATACTTCCTGGCATTGTGGGAAGAGACCAAAATGGCTTTATTCAGAGAAGGCAAGTTGTCCATAATGTCAGAAGAGTATTAAAAAATCTAGATTTTCAAAAGGGGGTGCTAGACATGGCTCTTCTCTCACTTGATGTAAAGAAGGCCTGGTGTCTAGTCTAGTTGTCCATGATTTGCCCTTGCCCTCACTTCTGCAATAGCTATAAGAATGCATGAACAAATTCATGGAATTGAGACTGGAACACAAGATCACAGAAGAGCCCTCTGTGGATGATGTGATCTTGTCTTATCCCCAACCAAAAAATGGATAGTTAAATTCCTGCTCCATCTGAAGATTCTCCATCACGGATAGAAATGGAATCACGCTCTCTCTAAATACTGCACACATACCTATACTCGGCTAACCTATTTGAACTATTTATGTAAATACACGGTTGTGCTCCCCACTGTGCTCAATAAGGTCAGTGTATGGTATGAGGTGAGATAGTATATGAATACACCTGGTAATTTATCCAATTTATCAGTCCAGTCCATCTTGTAAAACAGATGCATATGGAAGCGTACAGTTAATTAAATTAAAAATTAAATGTATAATGCAGTTTGGAATCAAACATTAACATTTTCTTTTTCTACTATGGCATATATCATTTGGGTCAAAATGAACATTTAAATGTCGTAATCCAATCCACATTTGAATTTTCATGTACTGGATTTACAATATTAAAATGTAAATCCATTTGATATTTTCAAAGACATACCCCACTTTATGGTTAATAATATTCAAATGGTAATTCAAATTTTAAAATTAAAATGCAATAAAACATTTGCATTCTACTGCAAACCATGAATTATGACAAAATGTAAATGAAAAATGAAAAATTTAACATTTCATTTTCAAAGACCTGACCCACTTTGTGGTTCACAATATTCAAATGTTAATTCAAAGGTGAAAAGAGTAAAGGCACTCCTTTTACAGTTTAATTTACTTGCTCATAAGCCATTTCCCTAACTTCATGAAAATTTAAATTCACTTAACCCACCCAAAACTGAAGAATGTATAATAAAAATCAATAAGATTAGTACTAATACAACGGACTATACTTACCAAGCATTTGGTAATCCACTAATCCACTAATCCAGTTGATTGCGAAAAAGGGCCAATTCTGATCGAACTTGTACAGTACGTACAAGCTTTTTGCGTAGAGAAATAGGGTCAAACATGGTCAAACACATGGCATTGAGATTTTTACCATGTTTGACCTAATATATTTTGAGGTGTAGTGATGGTAGGGTGCAAAAATTGTGGAGGAGATTAAAATGCCTCACTGCCATTGATTTACCAAACCAAAGCATGTATAATTGTGCGCGATTCAACACCCAGAGGAAGCACATCTTAACTATTACCCAGTGAAAGCCATGGCTGCTGTGTTATTGATTCAAAGGCACAACAGAGAAAAGAAAGAATAGTAAGAAATAATTCGGAGTTTTCCATTGGAGAATTGTGCTTTCAAATGTCATCAGTCTGCTCTCTTACCAGTTTTGCAGCAGTATATGGCACTATGGTTGTGCCTTGCCTATTTTAATTGGAAAATTGCAACTGACTCAATTTGTATAAGTTGTCTTAATAAATCAGGAGCTAAACTGGAGTAATCTACACCTGTTAAGTTTTATGTGTGACAAGAACGAAAGCTTGCCTTTACAGTTAAAAAGGAGAACAGAATACACAGAATAGAGGTACCTAAACAGGTATACTGTATGCATTCAAGGTAATGGGAATCAGAGGCTGATGTAGTTTGACAAAAACAAGACAAAACTTTATTTGTAGTTACACATTAAAAGGTTAATACCAGGAGGGGAGGAAAATCAACAAAAAGGGCATACAACATAGAGTTACTACCCAGGGGGAGCTATGCCCAGGGGGGAATAAGGCAAACCAAAAGGGGCAGGCTGAAGGCTTTAGTGGCCGTATATGGGACATGCAACCCAAATAACAAATCAAAACACAAATAATAAAATCAAAGAAAAGATCCCACAAAATAGTCACACCAAATTATACACACAGCAAACACTTTGCTTGCATTGCTTTTGCTGTCGACTATCTTTTTTTTGTTTTTTTGTTATTATTATTATTATTATATAAGCTTACACATCCCGTAACCGTAGAAGTCCAACTTTTAACATACTTGCTTGGCTCAAGAGGAATAGTTCTATTGCAAAGTACACTGTATGTGTGGTAGGAAACTTCTACAATGCCTACATGGCTGCCCACTGTTGCCAACTTGGTGACTTTCTCTCTTGACTTTATTTCTAAAAACCGACTAGCAAGAAATCTGACTTTTTCCGACCATTGGGAAAAATATTAATGTGTTTTTATGTGATAGAGTCCTTTCACATACAAAGTATTTAGCAACAAAGTGGTACAGCTGATGCTGATTTGGGCTACTTGCTCGTCTAATCCAAAGAGGTCTGATATTCATAGCCCCCTCTCTCCACTAAGAGCAGGAGGCTGTAGCAAATGTCTTCATATACAGATTAATATATGACATCATCTGGCGACTTGTAGCGACTCTTTGAGCAACCAATAGCTGCTTTCCTTCTCAGAGAGTTGGCAACACTCTGGCTACCACTATAGTTGAATCTTATTGTGTCAAGCCGTATTGTCTTGACACGTGCTGCTTTTTGTTTAAACTGCTGCATTGAAGACGATTTATGATGGTTTAGCTCTGTGTCAGAGGTTATTTATATTGTTTTGTGTGCGAGGATCTATGAACCAAACTGGACTCTCCATCTAATCATAAATCCAGCACTGCAGCAGCTTGGATTGGAGGACATTTTGAAGATATGCCCTTGCCTGTGGGCAGCAAACCAATAAAAACACGTAAATTGGTTTTACTGCATCACTGTATTTTTGGCTGGGCTTGTCACCATGTTTGGCTTATCACATTCAATATTTGAGGGAGCACTGAATTGTGGGACAACAGCTGCTCAATTAAGCACTGAGATTCTTTAATCAGTGGTTGCTATGGTTTCCTTGGTATTCAGTGCTCCATGATCCATATGTTCTGTATCAGCAGCATGTGTTGTCTGGATTATGTTTCTGTGTGTTTGTGAGTGTAAGTGTATGGGCATGTGTACATTGTCCATTATGTGCCAAGCTGCACGTGTGTGGTTGTTTGTGTTAGTATTCCAGAGGTTGTCAGTTTGTCCCTCTAGAGAGAGACTATAAATGCATGTGTACTCACATATGTGTTTGAATAAGAAAGTTACGTGGATGAGAGCATTTGCCAAATGACAGCTGTTCCATCTGGTACTGTGTTACTATGTTAGCTGACTGGTGTACAGCTCTCTAGAGGACAGCCACAGTCAAAAGTGAATATATAACGTTTACACAAACAGTTCTGATCTAATCACCTGGATCGATGTCAAGGAATAACACGATCAAACTGATTCTGACTTCTATGGCAAGTTAAAAAAAAAACAATATGATCAAATATGATCAAATGAAAACAAACATAGAAATGAAACATTTATTCATTTGTTTTAGCCCTGTGACTTAGCCTAATATAAACATACTAGAGCTCTGGCTGGGAAACCAACAGAAACAGGCCTGTGATCCTGTGATCAGGGAAACAGTTTGACAGAAAGAAATTACAATAAATGTAGAGGAATTTCTCTGTAGAGAGTGCATATGGTACAATGATATGAAGCCCTCACATATGGTTTAAAGACATATAATGATAATGTATTGTCATACTTGATGGATCCCCATAAGGATTTTTTTTTGCATGTAAGGGGATGTGCCTGCAGTGTATTTACAAGCAACAGCTGAGTGAACGCCATAGCTGCTTGACCTTCCTACATGTTTTGCTGAGTTGTAATTGGCGCTGTTGTTGTGGGGGTCGTCGTGTACCTACATGACGTATGAAACCAAACTAAACTTCTTTTTTGCATAATCTGCCCGGTACTTTGGTGCGGTGGGAAAGCAACCTGGAACTCTTTCCTGTTCAAAAAAGTACCCAAAATTTTCAGGCTCCTGCAATCAGAAAATGCCTTATGTCGGAAAGACAAGAAACTCCAGGAAAGAAAGTCATTTAACGTAAGCTGTACAAAGATCTTAGGTTTTTGACAGTTGTGTGCGCTCCGCTTTCGGAGAGCTGCTTACATGGATTGACTGCTCTTGGAAAATGGTATTGTTAGGCTTGCAGTGGAATATTATGGTCATGCAGTGATTAAAGGCAGCTGAGAACCAGTGATCTGCTCGACAACATGCTGGAGCTTATCCATGGAACAGAAGGAGGCGGCGCTATACTAGACTGTAAGATTCAAGATTCAAGAAGCTTTATTGTCAATTCTGCACATATGTATTAGACATACAGAGAGTCGAAACTACGTTTCTCTCCGAATTGACCCACGGTGCAGACAGAATATAAATAAAGTAAAAAATATACAAAGATGTAAGAAAGCTATCAGATCTAAAATATACAAGAAAATGCACTGAAAATATACACAAATAAAACTATCAAGTATAAAATATAAGAATGTAAACAACAACACGCAAAACAGCAGCTGGCATCCACAAAGACAGTAAACAATAAATAGTGTGGTATATGTGTATGGTGTTTAAAGTGACAAAGTTTAAAGTGATTGTTTTTTAAAGTGGCTGGTGCCTTGTGGGTGGGA
>CABFOP010103863.1:0-11676 GCA_900683385.1 Anoplogaster cornuta | reverse complement strand
TGAGACACTGACGAGTTCAATGGAGGACAGGGAGGAGGAATGGCTATGAGGCTGTACAGCAGAGAGGAGGGTTAGAAGAGATAGGAGTAAGAAATTAGAAAGGGGCACCACATCAGGAGTGATTCCAGAAGACAGTACCATCACCTGTTCAAGTTTCTGAAACAGCATTGACAGCGTTAATAATTTCCTAATATATCATGATTTATTTTGATCAGTTCTTGTGACTCCGCTGCTGATGCTTTTGATCAAATCAAAAAAACTTTTATGTATGGAATTGTGTTTACTGTTCACGGTGTGCGCCGCTATATTGCTGTGACCTCAGCAGGTGTGTTTATATCAGCGAACTCGGACCAGTTGGATCTGCCCGAGTTTCCAACTTGAATGACTGTTCTATTGCACTTTTGTGTTGGTAGTTTTTTCCCCGAGTTCAGAGTACGATCTAATGCACCATTCCGCGATGGTGGGATGTCCCTTTAATACAGACGTCGTCTCGACTCTGTGAGTACCTCCGGTGGCGGCATATTGGAGGGACTATCTGATCCCACCATACTGGGACGGTACCTTTTATACAGAACAGTGAGGCGGGATAAAGGCGCGACAGTCCCGACTTTCAATGGCAGTGTAAAAGGGGCATATGATTATAAGCCATTTACTTGTCAGTGCAGATATGTTTCAGAGCCTAACAGACATGCAACATTGATTGTTGGCTGATTGGTTGGCTGGTTACAGTATGAAGGCTTCAGCGCAAGAAAGATGGAAACGCAATTAGCCAGCTGAGAAGTCTTAGACTGGGATGAAATGGGATACAAATCAGGTCCATACTAAAGGGAAAATGAGAAGTGAGTCGAGTACCTTGGTGGCAAATCGGTGTGTACCGATGGTGGAGTAGACGTCTCCAGGAGGAACAGGAGTTAGTCGAGGTATCCTGACCTTCTCTGACTGACACTGAGGACCAGAGAATAAGAGTTTGGTGAGAGTGAGAACATAAGAGAAAGTGGAGAGAGACAGATAGAAGAGAGATAGAAAGAAAGAAAGGCAACGTCTATGCATGTTTGTCATTACAGAACTGCATCATGTTCTGTTTGTCTTATGTGATCAAGAGCTTTTCGACTAACTGTGTCTTAACAGGCCTATACCCATCCAAACTGGACAGGATGGTTTGATTGTGCAGCCGTGTTAGGTCTTGACCACACCTGCTCCTCTATCTTGTCCTGTCTGTCCAGGGCAGCTTCCACAGCGTCGAAGAACTCATCCTCATTGATGAGACTGTTGGGCCCCTCCTGTTGAAAGGCAACAACAGGAAAGCGTTGTCAACAACACAGGACTGCTGGGTGAATAACCTTGACAAAGGTGCAGCATGATGATGTAAATGCACACGCTAGGATGCAAAGAGCAGATAAATGATTCTGCTGTAGTTAATCTAGTTGTTTGTAATCTATTTGTTTTATCCATCTTGCCTCGTAGTCTGGGCCTCCATAGTGTGACTTTTTCTTCAATTCATTCATAGCAGACTTGTAGGCATCCTCTACCCGTCTCCTCTTCTCCAGCTCCTGAACACACAAAGACAGCAGTACAGTCATCATTAGGAGTCCAGGGTTTCCCGCAGCACTTTATAGGGCCGCCTTAGCAAGAATTGTGAGCCGCATTCGCTGAGACATTCCTACAAAATCAACATTTCATTGTATTGGGGACCAAACCATCCAGCGACCAAAAAGCGTCACTGCAAGTATAAGGGAGCAGCACACCCAGGTAACTTAACCCACATCGTTTCATTGTTGTCATTTTAACTTTAACGTCAGTATATCTAACCATATGAGCAAAAAGTCTCTTGTTAATATTTGATAGAAACATCCCAACCACTTTCACTGCATCATGTTTTGTCTGCATTGAAGTCAGCCAACCTTATCCTATATAACATGGATACAGGCAAAAGATTATCTCAATGCACATTGTCATGACCCGGCTCGTGAGCCATGACAAAAAAGGGAGATGCACGGTTTCAAATGGTGAAAAAGACTACATTTATTCACAAACAACTAACAAACTATACAAAAAGGCATGGGATGTGTCAATCAGTACAATCAGTCGTGTCAGGGAGTGGATGTGTGAGAGTATTGTAAAGTGTGAAAGAAAGATTAACCAAACGGCAGAGCCAAACCAAACATGTCGCCTTGTGGAGGGACTCTGGGGAGCGGTCTGAACTGAAGTACTCCTGGGAGACTGGCCAAGTGCTCCCAGTTACACTAACGTGGAACCCTGCCTACCAGGGACCTCAGGGAAGAGACACACACAGAGACAGGGAAATACACACAACAGGCCCTGATAGCACAGGAGGGCCGTCACAACATTTACCTTCCATTCTAAGCAAAACCAGCTGACAAACAACTGCCCAAATGAACAGAGCCAAGCTCCACAGCCACAACCCCGACCACATCCCTGCCTCAAGCTCTGACTGGCCTGTAGCTGCCCCCAGGGCAATAGGTAAACATATATAGAGGTAAACATATATATAGTTTTTGGTAAATTAAAAAAAATACAGTTGTTACCAATAACATTGTTATATATCCCCCTCCAAACCTATTAAAACATGTGTTTCATCATGTAGAGCAGATCAGCTAACCCTCTACATTCACACACTGAACAGGTATTATTGTTAGATTACCTTCACCCTTCTTCTTCAGGAACTGTTTCCTGCTGACAAAGAGTCTGCTAGAAAAGACCAGAGATGTGTAAAGCAACACCTGTACGGTCAATCCTGACCCTATTCTGCTGCGCTGACTCCCATGTATCCCCATTCAGGACTGTACATCTGTACGAAGTGAACTATGGGTCTACACGTCACAAACAATATGACAAACCCACCACACTACTGGGCTGTGCCTGCCACTCAAACAGGTTTAACGTCACAATGTTCTGTGCGCCGCCAGAGGCAAATAAACTCACTTCAGACAAATAAAGGTGGAAAAAACAGGTTCCTGGTTCGAAATAGAGAACGATAGAGATTGGATTATCTTCCAGTGTCAGATCTGCTTGCCATTACTAGTTACTATGCAACAAATAGCTGGAACAAACTTCCAGAACAACTGAGACTTGCTCCAACAATAATTACTTTTAAGTCCAAACTAAAAGCGCTTCTGTTCACCACCGCTTTCTGCTGAACTCCTTTTGCAGTGATTTTTTTTAATTTTTAATTTTATTATTATTATTTTTAAATGTCTTTAAAAGTTTCCTTGTTTTATGTCTTTTAATGCCTCATGTAAAGCACTTTGAACCCTTGTGTATGAAAGGTGCTATACAAATAAACTTGCCTTGCCTTGCCCCACTCTGGAGTACAGAAATTTGGCCAACTAGCCTGAGAACTCAAGACTTACCCAGATAGCAAAGGAATCTTAATACAACAGAATCTATAATGGACTTAATTCTAATGAAACCATTCAACAGCAACTCTGCACACAAAGCAACTTACATTTCAGATAAGATTCACGAACACTCCCACAAGATAAAACATACAACTTGCCAGCAATTGTGGCTCAGAAGTATCTTGTAATACAAAACAACAGGTAGAGAAGGCACCAATTAAGTAAAATGAATAGTATGGAAGGTGTAGACAATGGTTCAAAACTGGTTCAATGGTGCAAAACTAGACACAAAATAAACAACATGAGGTGGTGTTGTTGCAAGCTGTGTGTAACCGGTAGATGGACAGAAAGACAGACAGACACGTACTGTAAAGAAGAGGCTGCAGGTCTGTAGTGGGATCCAGCACTGTGTTTGTTTTTTGAGCCGCTCTGTCCTCCATTGTAATGAAGGTTTCCAGAAAGTTAGCCAAGAAGTCCGGGCAGTCATTTTCTAATTCCCTCTCCGTACGAGTATGTGTGTATCTGTGTCTTCTTCAATTGAGTGTTTGTCCCTTAACTCTCTATTGCTTTACCTAATCCATATCAGCAACTAAACTACAGACACACACACAGACATACACATAAAACCTGAGTAGTTCCACTCTGGTCGTTTACACAAACTGAAACTGCTCTTCCTGACTTTTGTACATTTAAGGGTTGGGCAGCGAGACTTGAGAACAAAAAAAACCAAACTGGTTTTGCAACATCAGCTGAGCTGATCAGGATATGCATGTGGAGCTTTGCAGCCCAAAGAGCATAGCTTTACAGGTACACACTACTCTGTGGATAGAGAGCACAATCAATCACTGATAGAGTGATGCAGGAATACCAATCAATCTGATGTAAAAAAAATAAAAATAAAAAATAAAAAAGGAGGTCAATAAATCGCAAATAAGGAGGCATGTCTGACTTTCATTCTGTTTGGGGGTCTGTGGACTCCTTGGACTGTTTGTGACTTGAATTTTTCCAGGGAAAGTTGATGGGAGTACACATGCTCTTTTTCAGCAACATCCTGCTTCAGATTCACACCTGGCAACCTCCCAGTACAACCACAGTTTACTATTGTTGGCCAGTGGGCAGCTAGGGGTTAAGTGCTTTAAGTAAGTAAGTTTATAGAGCACTTAACAAAACAGTCTTGCAAAGTGCTCTACAAGATAACTTCAAAATGTAAGAATATGTAAAAATGTGAACAAAAACAGACAAATTAATAGAGAATTAAAAGATCAAAACATATACAGTACCAACACAGGATGTGCTGTAACAATCCTTTGTGCCATAAAGCCTGCCGAGTCTCCATATAGAATCTCAATAATAATGACCAATAAAAAGCATGGCTGAATGACTTACTGAAGCGGTTTCATCCATACAACTATTCAGTTGATACAGAAATTGTGTATTTGAGATGTAATTCAGAGAGCCAACTCAGACACCCCCAACTATGCTTTATAACTCACCGCCTTGCCTTTTCAGTAATACAATCCCCATCATATAGACTAGTATGAATAGCTGACTGTTTCCATATATGTAATCATGTCTGGGTCATTCAGAGTGTGTGTTGCGCCACTGCTTTGTAGTCTGGGGGAGTTGTACTGAAACACTATAACCAACAGCAGCAGCAGTTAGCTCTTTAATTTGTGACATTTCCACATAGCAGTGGTTGCAGTGTCACTGTGTAAGTTACATTTCTTCTGTATGAGGTGAGTTCAGGAAAATACCTTGTCCAGTCTCTTCTGCCAACTGTCCTCTCGTTTGACCATCAGCTCGATGCAGTGGGACAGGGTTGACAGGATGCCTGCTGTGGTAGCCTTGAAGGTGATGGCCTCACCCTTGAAGTCAATACCGTTGATGCCTTTGGGACTGGCAGGGGGAAACACTAACACAAATAGAAAGAAAGAACAAAGTGGGAGGGTCAAGCGGAGTTAACCATTGGTCAAACAATATCTGCCAGTCGATGCTGATAAACTCACGTTTCTCTTTGCTGCCATTGTTGTTGTGAAGATAGTCACTGTCGGACCGTGTAGTGGTGGGGAAGTCGTCTTCGTCCTCCTCCACTACTGGAAATAAAACAACAGTAGGGTTAGACCGGTGTAACATTTTTCGAACTGGTTTGAATAGTACCGATAATATTGATCGTTACCACTGGATGGCACTGCTGACAAGTGGAAAATAATGAGTTACAATGTAACCACACGGAGAAGACAGCTAACGCCATCATCAAGCCGGGTGTTTTATTTTGAAATTTGTTTTATTTTGACCAGATGCTCTATACCGTTCCTGTGTCTGACTTCCTGTCCAGCTTGACACATTTGCTCGCAGAAAAAAATAGACCAGACGCCGAAACTATTGCTGCAGAGCATGTGCGGGCCGCAGAGCCGGCCGGCAGGGATGTTAACCGATTTGAATGGTCAAATCGGTTAACATGGGCACCGAAAGTAAACTGGCTGTGCTTCCCGGTGCTTCAGCTTTCCTTTGTCAACAAACATCAAAACAAATGTCTTCTTGTTGTTATGTCCACATTGTTACATTATTTTGCCATAGAACAGATTAGATTTAAAAATGCACATGTTTTTGGCAAATAAAGATGCTCCATGCAGCATGTAAGAAATGCAATACTGTATTATTACTATAGTATATTGCTACAAACCCCTGTCTCTCTGAAACTCATCTTTGGAGACAGCGTCAGCACAGGAGTCAAAGTATTTCTGCAGGGTGTCCACTTGTCTGCACAGAATGTCCCGGAAGGTCTCCATTTCCGCCAGCTTCTCACGTAAGCTGTGGCCCTTCTTCCAGAGACATTGAGAGGGAAAGAGACGAAGAGAGAAACAGAGTCAGTTCATTTTCTAATTCAGTTCTGTAATCTGCCACAAAGTAATTCAATTAATGTCATTATTTCCATTACTAAGAAATTAACACATAAATGACAAAGATTGTTAAGAAAATTACTATACAAAATGCAGTATTATTATTAGCCTACAGCTAGGAATTTTCAAACCAGGGCTGCGCAAATTTGGGCAGAATTTGAATAGGAATTAATGGAAATATTTCAGAGATGGCAATGAGGGACAGAGATTTTGGGGTGGTGTCTCGCCAATGCCCTAATTCTTCAAACTCCACCTGTGGTTATGATGTTTCACCTTGAAGGAGGACGTGGATGTAGCAGACAAGGCACTAGCCGCTGAGGTGAGGGACAACATGGAACCATGACGCCTCAGACTGGTTTCTGAACCATACCCCGACTCAGCCTGCTTTCACAGAGAGGGGTGGAAGGAGGGAAAGCAAGTAGTTAAGTGAGGCAGAGGCAAGAGGGAGGGAGAAATAGTGAAATGGAAGAGGGAAAGAAGTACAGGGAAAGAGGGGAGGGAAAATGCATGGAGAAAGGAGGAGGAGAGAAGGTGAGGAGAAAAACACATCAAACAGTGTGCAACATAATTAGGAACACTGTAGCTCATAAAAATCATCCAGAGAGACAGAGTGATGGAAATTATTTCTAGCAGTCTGCATTGAGTACTGCCAAACTGTTTATCAGAACAGCACCAACACCTAGATAGTTTTGCAAATCAACGCAGCCAGTAGGCCTGACACTGGTACATGGGGGCACAGAGGAAATAAATCATAATGCATGGAGATTGTGACTTTATGAGGGCACACATGGGCCTAATATTACATGCACTGTGCACCCTTAGCATTATAAAACAGATCTATGACCAGGCCCCAGGGCAGGGGTAGGCAACCATGTGCCAGTATGCAGGTATGGATGCCTGTTGCAGGTTTTCACTCCAACCAAAGACTACAGCAGGTGATTTCACTCCTCTATGGTTGAAGGTGTGGAAAGGTTGTTTCACACTACAACAGCATTTCTCGTTGTGACGTAAAGCGTCGAGCAGGTGGGGTCGGCGGTCCAGAGACCTGTATGGGCAGGGTATTAGCTATTGCTTTGCACAGCCGTGTACTGTGCCTAATGTTAGTTAGCTTGTCTGTCGGAGAATGTCTAGGTTTGCTAGCCAAGCTAGCGGCATGGTTGTATAAATATCTATCGTAATTTTAATTTTTTTTAAATTACGAACCCGAGATTCCCATGTCGGCACTGATATGTCACCACATAAAAAAAATGTTTGGCCATGTCATTGTACGCCGCAAGGCTAGTTATATTTCCTTGATATAGATTTTTTGTTTCTAGGAGAACGGACCACCCACGGCTATTTCATTGGTCGCGCTTCATTGCGTCACGGTGAAACTAGGGAAAAGTTAAAATAATTTTAACTTTGAGTGGCGCATCATGTGCCGCCGAGCTGGGCGATGCCGCCGGACGCCCAAGAATTCCAATTGAAAAGAATGGCCAGCGTTGTGAAAATCGACGCCGAGCCGTTGTATATGTGAAACAGGCTTTAATCAGTGAAATCACCTGCTGTGGTCTTTGGTTGGAGTGAAAACCTGCATACTCTCGGCACTCCATGGCACATGGTTGCCTACCCCTGCCCTGGGGAGTGGCAATTACTTAATTTGTCCCTTTCAAAGACCAGCTTATGATGCGATGCTTAACACTGACAACTCAGCAAAGGCACAGAACGTTACTACAGATGTGTGTATGTGTGCGCACCCACCCACCTACACACAAAGCAAGTTATTCCTGTTTGTCTCATTTCCAACTGTCAGCAGTCATACATTGAGTCATAGACAGTAATTTTATGACACAACATTTGAACTCCAGACACCTTATTCAAACACTAGAAACACTCATGTTATGTGAATGTGAAACAAGTACAAGAAGCCATAGTCTGGCATTCTTTTAACTATGGACGACATGAGAACACTGGTTATTCACAGCAGGATTTCTGGCAAACAATTACGTAACAAAACAAAGGAATAATCGAGGTACTCACCAACAATTTCGACGAAGCCTTTATTGTAATGGCTAAAACATTTTTTTAAAAAGCCAACATGTTTCGACCACTAGGTGTTCTTCAGGGCTTCACAATAATGAGAATATGGACTCTCCTATAAACAGTCCACAAAAAAGTGGACTTTGTCCAAGTCATCATTATCTGTCCAGTGGACAAGGGTGGCACTGTAGTTGTATTGTTAAAGGACAAATACATTTTAGAGGCTCATCGCCAACTTAACATCAAGTATTATGAAAGACTCTATAGCGATCCCTTGCAGGACATGAAAAAACAATTTGATGATGCTCTACTGAAAGAGGCGCTGGATAAAGGTTGTATCAATATCAATAACTTTGGTTTCCTAACAGTTGAAAACCCTGTTATGACAGCTTTTTATCTACTTCCTAAGGTGCACAAGGGGCCTAAGGACAACCCTCCTGGTCTCCCCATTATATCAGGCAATGGAACACTTACTGAACCGGCATCCAAATACATTGTCTCCTTTATTAATCCTCTGGTGTTCCACTTCCATCCTTTATTGGAGACACTACTGATGTGTTAAATAGTATTGCCACGTTGATTGATATCCGATCTCACTTTCTTGTCACTATGGATGTAGAAAGTTTGTATACTAATATTGACCACCAGGAGGGGTTATTCGCCTTAGGTAATTTCCTTTGAGGTAGAGGGAATTCTACTCCCTCCTCTGACTCTCTCTTGAAACTGACAGACTGGGTCATTCACAATAATATTTTTGTGCTTATGGTTGAAGTTTATCTACAAAAGATTGGGGTCCCTATGGGCTCTTGTTTTTCTCCGAATTATGCTTGTTTATTTTTGGGCTTGTGGGAAAAGGAATATGTGTTGAACCCAGTGAACCCTTTCCATCAGTGGTATGGCCATTATATTGATGTGTTTTTAGTTTTTGATGGTAGTGAGACTAAACTTCTGGATTTTCATAAATATTTGAACTCTTAATCAGAATATTAGGCTCTCTATTGACTACTCTCAGCACAGTATACATTTTTTAGATTTAACTGTCTTCAAGGGGGCTGAGGGACAATTACATACCACTCTTTAGGAAGAGTACCTCACGTAACACTATCCTCAGAGCGGATTCTTTTCACCCCCATCACCTCAAAGATAACATCCCATATGGCCAATTCCAACACCTACGGTGTATTTGTAATCGTGAAACTGATCTTGTTAAACAGGCTGAGGCCATGTCCAATCCAGGCATCCAGGTTTTCAGATAGAGCTTAGAAACCTAGGGTGGTTAAGCAGGCTTTTGACAGAGCACAGTCACTTGAGTGTGATACCCTCCTTCAAAAAAACATTAGACGTAAGCCTATACGTGAGTCTCGTCCATTTTTTGTCATCACATACGGTACACAGGCTGAACAGATCAAACAGATTGTCAAAAACAACTGGGCCATTATTGAGTGTGACACCTTTTTGAGCAAATTTTTCCCTGAACCCCCTATTGTCTCTTTTAGATGCACCCCCACTCTTAGGGATAGGCTCATGCGCTCACATCTTCCAGCAGATAAAAAAAAGTACTTGGTTGACCAAACCAGTTGGCACTTTTAAATGTATGCATTGCCCTCACTGTGATAATGTTGTGCAAATTAAGTGTTTTGTAGATGCTAGCACAAACAGAACATAAACAATCTGATTTCATTAACTGTAATACTACTTTTGTCATATGCCGCCTGTCTTGTCCATGTGTGGAGGGTTTCTTCTACATAGGCCGAACTAAAAGACGCTTGAGGGATCGCCTTGCATAAATATGCTATTAGAATTAGAAATCGCGTTTACCCCATGGCTAGACATTTTAGTGAATACCACAACGCTAATGATTCTTTATTACGTATTGAGGGTATTGAGCACATTACGGAAGCTTAACCAAAGGGAAACTTTTTGGATCAATCAATTAAATGCATTACAGTATCCTGGCCTCAATGAAGATGAGACTTCACATGTTTTCTATAGCTTTTTCTGTATAGGCACTCTTTGTTTTTCTTATAGGTTGATGGGCCTATATTTGGGGGTGCCTATGTGAATGGAGTGTTTCTGTGTGGCCCTGTGATGTTTCTTAACCTTGTGACATTCCTATGCAACTCCATCTGTCTCTTATTATTATTTTTATCCGTTTTCTTCTAATTGGTTCATTATTGTCAACGTATTTCACATGGTATGTAGCATTCGGGTCATGTGATTGCCTCCCAGTATATACAGTAGGAGAGTCCATACCGTCATTCTTGTGAAGCCCTGAAGAAGACCTAGTGGTTGAAACATGGCTTTTAATATTTTTTTTTAGCCATTACAATAAAGGCTTTTTAATAATTATATTCCTTCCTTGTCTACATTTTTGGTGAGTGCTTGGATTATTCCTTCGTACATTATTTTCCCCATTTTCAGAGTACCAGAGCCAGTTTTTACCCTTGTTTGACAATATAGAGCAACCAGTCTCTTCCTCTTTTTCTGATAAACAATTAGGTATTGAGGAATAGTAAGCAAAGTGAAGAGGAAGTCAGGTGACAGACATGAGACAACAAACATTCCTCTTTCGTTCATTAATACACAAGACAAGATGTTACTATCCCTTGTGCCATAATCCAAGATAAACACTTGTAGAAGCTCAATTCTGATTAAAAAACAAACTAGTGATATAACCACCATCAGATGCAACACCATAGAAGACATCAGAACGTCATAGATCTACGGAGTCATTCCTCAAATGGACCAATCACCAGTTACCTACCCTAGCCACCAGCAGTATGCAGCATGTCATTGGGGTTATCAAGTGGGCACCCTCCTTCACCGATGTTTCGTTAAGTTAGGCCCACGACACCTCAAGAAGGCTTAACTGTGTATTCCAGCATCCTGGAAACACCCCCCTCTATGCCACCACCTGACACCTTTTTACCATCTAATGCTTACCATTAACCTAGCATTAATCAAGCCTTGGTTAGCCTTGAACCTAGCCTTGACCTAGAATTAACCTAGCCATCCCAGGTCGGTTCCTTGTGACATTCTTAACTACACCACCAGTACCATCCGGCCATTCCCAAGGCTGTGACTAGCCCCTCTGGCACCGTTAATGCATGCTCAGTGCCATCGGTTCCGTATGGCTTTCTTAAATACACTACAATAGGACCCTCCCCGATGGCTAAGGCACAGGTATGACGCAATACAATCCTATAAATACAGCCACATAAATAGTGTTATGCAGGCCTGGACTGGCCATCGCGAAATTTGGGACATTTCCCGATGGCCTGGCCTGGCCTGTCTAATATGATGTGGCCTGCAGTCATGGCATGCAGGACAAAAAAATCGAGTTTTGAATTCAGCCCAGAAACACAATGACTGCAGGCCAAATCAGTGAACACGGCAGG
>CABFOP010103746.1:0-13119 GCA_900683385.1 Anoplogaster cornuta | reverse complement strand
AGGTAGTATGTGCGATGTTCTGAGCAGCATTTTCAGTTATATTAGTAGAAATTGTCTTTATATCCCGACAGAAATCAATAAATCAAGTCCTCTGGGGAAAAAAATGGAAAAAATCCGGTCTCTGTAGCAGCTGTAATACTGTAATAAGTCCGTCCAATCATTTCATGCAGTCCGAATGAAATGATTGGATGTACTTATTACAGTATGTTTTCAGAGCGCTTGATTTATTGATTGCTGTCAGGATATAAACACAATTTCAACTAATATAACCGAAAATGTTTCTCAAAAGATTGAATATTCTACCTTTAAGTACAGTACTTGAGTAAATGTACTTTGTTACTTTCCACCACTGATCCGGAGTCATCGGCACCACTGTAATCAAGTGGATCTGCTCGTCATTATTGCTTCCACCCTCACTTGCCCTCTGGTGGTCGGAAGTATGAATAACTCCTTTAAGTGAAAAATAATTCCTGGATGCGCCCCGTGATTCTGATCCACTCCAAAATGTAATGGATTCTAAGTTGGGTCACGCTACACCCCTCCACAAAGGTTCATGAGAATCGGACTGGTAGTTTTTGCGTAATCCTGCTGACGGACGGACGGACAGGGGCGAAAACATTAAAAAGGTAAAAAAAAGAAGAAAGAATCCTTTGTATCTGTTGTCTCCTATTTCTATATCTCCTATATCCCCTATTTCTCAGGAGATAAAGAAAAGAAGCAACAGATCCTCCGGGCCATGACATTTTAAGTAAATGGTGTGTCAGTTAACCTGCTGAGCAACAAAGAAAAGCTGCCAATCTGTTATGTTGGAAAGGTCAACAAAATAGGTCTGTGCTCTGTAGGGGGCCCCATGAATACAGTGCTTGCCTGGGTCATCTATTGTGCAATAATGGCCACCCTCTTCCTCCGGCACCTCTGCTGAGTAAAAAATCTTTACGGAAAGTATGTAAGGAGTATCGTAGCCGTTACACCACATTTCATACCCTCTATATTACAGTTTAATTGAGTTTATTTAACACTTGCGGATAAAAGATGATTGATATTATGCAACAAACTTTCCTGACCTTTGCTTTCCTGGACTTAGCCAGTGGCAGGTGACGATGACGGTCTAGCTAGTAGACGTGAGCAGCAAACTAGAAGGTTGCAAGTACACACAACACGTTGTTCTTTATACAGCCCACACATAGACAAACACATGCAGACACAGAGGGGGTCTACCTTTGACTGTCCCACTGGTGAGTCAGGGGTTTCTCGGTACACCACACTGAAGGAGATGCTCTTGGGCTCTGAGGAGAACATCCAGCTGATGGTAGGCCCACAGTCACCAACAGTAATAGTTATTAGGCTGCAGCAGCTAGATTTGATAAAGAGCTCCCGGGAACCATCACCAAACTGCGAAATGTCGTCAGTGCTGAAAGGGACTGCCATCCTGTAATGAATTAGAGATGGGGTGAAATGGCATTAGAGCATCCAAAATTGAGGTGACTCATCAGTTATACACAAACACACAAGAGCTGTAGCGTGAGGTCATTAAGTTAAAGACTCACGTGAAATCTCCTGATTTGAGAAGGTTAATTTCTGAATCCTGAACAGTGGGAACATGCTCTTCGGCGTCATCAGGGGTCACATCTCCTGTGCCTCTGCAAATTGAGTCACAAGGCACAGAGAGCAATCTCTTGTTTTCAATGTCCATACAACTGTGCCAACCGTCCACTGTGATATACCGACACAGAACAGAGTGTTTTCTTTCAAATTAAATGTTCTCTATGCTCGTTCCTTTGCATTACGAAAAAGCAGAGCATCCTGTAGCTGACAGTGATGCATTTCACTCTTCGTAGTATACTCATGGTTCAGAATCAGAATCAGAATCAGGTTTATTTGTCACTTCCATAATACACACTCAGCATACATGGGAGCGAAATACTGTTCTCCCCATATCAGGATGTCACTTTTAAGAAGACAACTATACAACTTGATTGAGGATATTAGAGATTGATTAAACACTAGACCCTTCACGTTAACTTGGTGACTCATGACAGCAGACACTGCAGGTCCTCCTAATATTCTGCTCATGGAAGTATGGCTTCAGCTTCTTCTCGGCTCTCCTAAGTAACATCACAATACATCGTAACCAGTGATATTGGGTCATGGTTTTTGATTTATCATATCACAACAAGAATGTGGTGATATATTAATTTGTATTTACTAGTTAAGGGGGTTCATTCATCACCATCTCATCTCCTTTTGTGATCATTGCTGAGGTCTGTTCCTCATTCACTTCCTCATTCACTTCATTTGGAGTCAAAACACCAGCCGTGGCTCACAAATGAAACAATGGTCATCAGGAACTTCAGGGTAAATTTGTGATGTGTGTTTGTGACTGTGTGTCTATTCCTGTTGGATAGTCAATGTATGTCTTTGCTGAGTAAATGCTACGATGACAGGTATGATTTAGGAAAACTGTCTTTCATGAAACAAGCAGTTCTGTACATAAACATGTTGTGAACGTCTCTATATACACAACATTACAGTAATGAGTATGTATGTCTACAATGTTCACAATAACAAAATAACAAATAACCTTTTACACCTACATATCCAGTGGAGGCCTCCTGTCTTGTTCTCCCTCCAGGGAGCCTCCTGTGGTTTGGGACATGGTATCACTGTCGTACACGCCGTTCACTTCCTCCTCTGTGATGATGTCAAAAACCCCATCATCAGATCTGTTGCTAGGGTCTGAAACTGTGAGGAAGAGTGTGAAGGAAACAGACACTAAATATCAAAATTCTTATGTATTCACTATGATGAGTTACATGTAGGGACACCAAGAGGTCGACCTCCCTCGTTCATGGTGGAGTCATCCCTCTATACCTAGTGGCGAGTCCTTTGTCCTCAGGCATCACCTTTTGTGAAGTGCTCTAATAGCAGTTGGCCAACCACTCTTTCATCATAAAATACAGATAAACCAGATGAAACTCAGGATGTGCCCATCCAATCAAAGGATCTTATGACAATTATCGCTTCTCTGACCTTCACATTCCTTCTGTCCCCCAGCCTCTTAAAGCCTTTTATTATTAATTAGTTGTAGAGTACATTGTGATGATCAGAAATTATTTCCCTATGGCTGAAACCCTTCAGCATGTGTTAAATAGTTTCATGTACCAAAATACTTGCATGTGCAGTGTGCCATTATAGTCATTGACAATGAAACAATTATTCATTCATTCCATTCATTTCTTATGAATCCATTCAGGGTCACAGTTGAAACAATTATTGATACAGAAATGCAATATGAATGTAGTATTGAATGTAATATGCCATGTTTGGTCTAATATGAAAAACATCACTTCTGTGCATCATTAACAGATACAAGGTTTTACATTTGTAATAGAATCATTCTTAGATTTGAGCCAAGGAAATCTGAGTGTGAAATCCAATTCCCATAGCTTCCACCCACCCACTCTGTCCCTCAGGATGGCGATCAAAGCAGGCTACCAGTCAAGCAAGAGGCTACCAGCCTCTCAAGAGTCTAGCCATCAAGAGCAGGTTCAGTTGGGACTCTCCCAGAGAGAAAACATTCACACAGTGACGATAATGAACTGAAACCAAGAAATGACATGAACAGATACCACGCCAACCTCTAGGGCCTTCATGGACTTCAGGATGCTTCCATCACAACCTCATAACAACTGTATTGTGTATTCACTGACCAACGGCACACATATTAGAGTAGCAATTACCAATATCTAAATCTTGTAAGATGGTTTAGTTTATGCCTTTTATGTCTCTTTGATCCTTTATCATGGCTGCAGATGTGTGGATATGTGTTTACCAAAAAAACACAAAAAGCAAAAGAATCTGTCTCATATGTGTTGCAATTATGGAATACTTTACCTCTGATAGCTAAAATAATTCACGGCCCTCAGATTAATTAATTGAATGTGCTATTTTAGAATAAGCCTTTACTTAGCAAAGGCTAAGTAGTCGCTTACCTTCGTTCTGTATCGCCAAGCCCCAAGATACAGTGTTACCCCTAAATTGATGATTATGCGTTATCACAAATATAATATTCTAAACACATTTAATTAAACCTTTCCCTTTGCTACAACAGGAATGTATGAATGTAACTGACTGCCTCAATAGCTACTATAGTGTGTAGAAATACCACCAATTGTATTTATGTCACAGTCTAAGGGCTTTACATTTTGCAGAGCTATGGTATACAGATATAAGCTACATGGCATATATTCAAAAGCTACTGAAGTTCATTATAGAGACTGGGCTACTAGAAAAATGGCCAACCAATTACATTTTCCTTTCTTTAAAATGAAAGCAAACTACTAAAAACCACTGACAGTGAAAGGTGGCATTCAGGGACAGAAACGATCACCTTCTTCCCCTTTTGTCTATTGATTGAGCTTCAGTGATTGTAGAGAATGGCAGGTTCTCTACAATCAAAAGCTTTCGATCCTTGTTCCGCAGTATGGCAAAGCGAGTCTTTTCAGTTCTGCTGAGGAGTTTCCAGCCCAATTCTCTTTACTGGTTACTGGAACCAACAGTGTGCAGTGTGCCGCTGTCAATTTCACGTATATATGGGAGCGTGTACATTTTATGCGAATGTGTGGCTGTGACCTTAAAGCATGTACTGTATGTGCTTGAGTTGTGTGCATTTGTGAATGTGGTTTTCATCCCAGCATGTCTCTCACCTGTTACCCTGGGAGTGGGTTTATAAGGGGCTGGTTCCGGAGGCGACGGAGGCCCAGCTCCGGGTGGAGGAGGCAGGGTGTCTGCTGGACTCAGCTCAGCCTCTGTGAACCTCTCCACCACAGCGCTGTGTTGGGTGTAACACTCCCTACAACAACGCTCCTTCTTCCCACTTTGCTTGGTCAGAACAAAGTTGTTGCTGCAGTAGTAGCAGAAGATGCGGCCACACAGCCTGAAACAAGAACAAACGTGTGGAGCATTCATCCGTATTAAAACCCAAATTGGATTAACCGTGTGTGAAAAAATGACATCTTTGACATCTTGTATGTCGATGACGTGCACAAGGCTGACTGCTGTGTTGTATGTCAGGATTTACTCTTCTTCTTTGATAAACCCAGCACAGGTGCAGGTGCAGGCATAGGCATTGATAAGAGCAGCAGTGTGCAGTATGTTGCAGTGCTCACCTGCAGTGATGTCTGCGTAGCCAGAAGGTGAACTGGCCCTGACAGTCACGGCAGTGACTGGCATCCTTATCCACCAACCACCAGCGCTCCTCCGCTCGCAGCTTCTGCTCAAACTCCAGAGCGTCCGACTTCTGCCACAGAGCATCCTTGTCCCTGTCATGGTGCACAAAAACACACATACGGCAGAACATGTAACACGGTATGGTGTCGTTCAGTACTGTCTTGACAGGTCTCGACATGAAATTGGAGATAGGTTTTTGAAAATGGATTCTCACTTGGAAAAAACATGTATAGTTTATAGTTTTACTCTATAGGGTCTGAAAACTTTTAATGCTATATTTCAAAATCTACTCTGAAGCCAAATGGAGCCTTATAATTCCAAGACCCCAATACATGCTGTCATTTGTGAATGTGGATAATATGGTATGTTTCCCACTTAAGAAACTTTAAGGAATGTACATAAATATAAAAATATGTGTATATGTAATTGTTCTTAGACTGCACTGTTTAAATCTGTATCCATGTGCTCTACACCCTGCTGTGTGGAAGTGGCTTCATTTCAGCGCATGCTGCAACTGAGAATAATAATGAAGGCATAAATAATACAAGTAAACAAAAGAGACTTATTATGTGGGCGTCCCAGGGGAGTAGACAGTCAGCGTGTTTGTGTTTCATCCCTTACTGAGGATGAAAGATAAGTGAACCACTGAGAAGCAGCAGTGGTTGCTGAAGGTCACTGAAGAATGATAAATTAAGAGCTGTCTTTCTGTTCCCAAAGCAGAGGCAATGCACTTCATCACCATCCCTTTAGTCCTTCTATTCACAAAAAACATTTATCCCTATTGACTGTTGTTTATTAATATCCCCATGCTCAAGCTGCGATGGCAGACAGGTCGTACTTTATGAGTTCGATAAGCCGCTCTTCAAGGTTGGTTTTGGTTCTGCTGAGGTCATCGATCTCTGAAGACATCTTGAGGTGACTGCTCTGCTTGTCCGCCTCTGCTTTGTCAAGTTTCTGCTTCAGTTCCTCACAGACCTTTTGCACAGCTGAAAGGGCATCTTCAGCACTGAAGAAAAGAGGTCCAAGGAAAATGAACGTCAAACAATGGCTAACAGTGATTTTGTTCATCATAGGGTGAACAGGTAGTAACGAGTATGACGGCACCTGCTGACCGAGGCTCTGAGTTGCTGAATCTCTCTCTCACTCTGGTGAATGGCAGCTTCTGACTTTGTGATGTGAGCATCTTTCTCACCAAGCAGCTGCAAGAGCTGCTCATTCACAACCTGTATCAAACATTACCAGAACACAGACAAAGAATATCCATAATCATAAAATCTTTGGACATTTTAGAATTCAGTCAACTTTCAATACTTTAACCATTACTTGTTCTCAATTCTTATGTTGGAGACTCTTAGATTACTTAATATACATGTACTTGTGGATTAGGAGAGCTACAGTTCACCAGTGGCTTCCTAATTGAGCTGCCTATTCATTTGGACACCCTTGGCAATCACAAATGCTCTAGAAATAAAGGTGTCTCATTATCTGTAAAAGAAAACTGATTAAAAATGTTCTGCCCTTTTTTAAAATCATCTCCTGTAATGAATACTGAACGATAATCGGCATGCTACCATAAACTCTCATTTGGTGTGCAGTATCACATCCTCATCTTTTTATTGTGCCCTCTGCATAGCTTCTAGCTACTAAACAGTCCAAACGTCAGCCAGGCTTTTGTGATTGTACCAGGCTTGACTCAATATCTAGCTATAGTATTTCCTTACTCATATACTATGTTCTTTAGACTTGAAAAAGTTAAGAAATATTACTTTCCAAAGACATTATTATTAAAATATGATTTTACAAAGACAGTATATCTTCTATGCTACTATAAGCTGGGTGGACACAGACCTCTAGCTCAGACACTTTGGCCTCCAGACTAGACACGTTCTCCAGCTCTCTCTGCAGCTGGGCTTTCGCCTTAGCCAGCTGTTCGCTCAATCTCTGAAAGGCGAGAGAAACATATGTGAGATGTTTTTTTTAAAATTGAATTGGATATAGTGGCATAGTGAACTTGAGGATAAACTGAGCCAAACACATAAAACAGGATAAGAAAACTTGTTATCCATACATTATCTCTATCTCTACAGAACAATATATGGCATGATTAACAAACGCCGCTAAACCCACCTTGATCTTGAGCTGATGATTCATGCTCTCCGAGCTCATTTGGAACTTGACGGCCTCACTTTCCTCTCGGCTGGACTCCTTGAGGCTCTTCATTTGACCCGCAGCCTTCTCCAGCTTCTCCTGGAGCTCCAGCATCGTCCCTGGGAGGTTCTCCATCCGTGTCAGCTCCTCTCTCAGGCTGGCGTTCTCCTGCCGTAGTGCTGCCATGCAGGCTTCTAGTCGCTCCACCTCTTTAGCGGTGCGCTCCTCCAGCTCTTCGATCCTGGCGGCCTCCCCAGCCCAGCGGTCTCTGGCATCCTCCTTTTCTGCAGTTAGCTTGCAGATAGTCATCCCCAGCTCTGCCATCTCTGTGTTGGCCCGGTGCAGACCTTCACGTGTCTCGCTGTTCTCCAGGGCTAGCCTCTCATTTTCGGCCTTGAGGGTGGCCAGCTCCTTTCGAGTGGCGGCATCGGAAGAAGCAAGCTCAGCGTGGGCGGCTGCTTCTCTGTGACGCCCTTCAATCAGTGCCTCTTCTCTCTTCTTGATCTCCATGAGCTCGGTCACATGCCTCTGATTGAGTGCCTCTGTTTGGGCTTTGAGCTGCTCGGTCAGAGTCCTGAGCTCATCTCTCTGGGCCTCTGTCACCTCCAACTGTGTTTGGATCTTAAGCTTTTCCTCCCCAGACCTCTGTAGCAGCACCCTAAGGTCCAGGACCTCAGCCTGGAGCCTGCACACTTCTTTCATGTTTACCTCCAGCTGGCCCTCAACCATAGTCAATTTGACAGCTACTTCCTGGTTCTCCTTAGTATGGAGGGTGCTTCTTGCCAGCTGAGTTTCTTCCACTGCCTGCTTCTCAGAGGTCACACTTTCAATCACTTCTGTTTGCCTAGCACAGGTTGCTTCCACCTGGGCCTTGGCCGTCTCAAGCTCCTTCTCCCTGGCCTCCAGAGTTTTCACCCTGGACTGGAGCTCAACAAAGCCTTTCTTCTTACTCTCCAGCTGGGCCACCTTGGCCCGGAGCTGCTCTCGAAGGCTGGCTTCATTCTTGCGCGAGGCTCCCAAACTCTTCTCTAACTCTCCTATCTGCCCGTGAATGGACTTCAGCTCGCCCTGCATACAGCTGAGAGCCGCTTTCACAGTGGCCTGCTCTTCTCTCAGACTCTGGTTCTCCTGCTCCAGGCGTGTTGCTGTCGCCTCTGAGAGCTGTGCGGCCGCGGTCGCTCGGTGCAGACTCTCTTCCAGGGTGCAGATTTCCTCACGCAACCTCTTCTCTTTGTCATCCACCGTCACCTTGGAATCATTCAGCTGTCCTCTGAGTTGTTTCTCAGAAGCCCTCACCGCTGCCAGTTCAGCCTCAAGCGCTGTTCTGTTTTCTGCCATCTCCTTCTTCACCTCCTCATTCCTCTTCACTGTGGTCAGCACTTTCCCATTTAGCTCCATTAGGTTGGTGCACTGTGTCTTGTAGTCTTCTATTTTCTTGGCCTGTTCCTTGACGCTAGCATCCATCTCAGAGAGACTAGTGGTCAGACTGTCCCTCTCAGTCACCAGGTTCTGGCACTTGGTATCCAGCTGCTGCAGTGTCTGGCAAGAGGAAGTCAGCTCTACCTCTTTACTCTTTAGCTGCTCCTTCAAGGCAGTGACCTCCTTTTCTAAAGACTCATTTAAGCCACCAATATTCCTCTGAATCTCGTCTTTATCTTGCTGTGCTCTCCTCTTGACCTCCTCTACCTGTTTCTCCTTCTCCTCTAGGGATATTTGGAGGTCCTGAAGTTGCCTTTGCAGGTTGCTGGCCTCTTTCTCTCTCAGTGTCAGGTCTCCCTGCAGCTTGTCAAGGGCAACGCATTGTTCCTCCAGTCTTGCCTCCAACTTGGCCTTCTCCTCAGAAGCAGATGTTACTAATGCTCCAAGTTTTGTCTCCCCTTCTTTTGCAGCTGCCTCCTTGACCCTCAGTTCCTCCTCTAGCCTTGCTGTCTGTCTTTTCTTCTCCTCTACTTCAGCAACAGCCTCCATCTTTCCTTTCTCTGCCTCTTTCAATCTGTCCAGCAGCTCATGTATCTTCTGTGCTGAATCAAAGTAACTGGTCGCCTGCTGGCCCTTCTCATTCAGCACCCCATCCAATTTGGCCAGTAGGTCTACGTTCTTCCCCTCAGCAGCTGACAATTTCTCTTGGAGCAGGCGTTGCTCAGCTTCTCTGGCTCTTTCCCCAGCCCTGAGTGCTTCCAGCTCTCTGAAAAGGGCCTCCTCTCTCCCCTCCAGAGCCTTGAGTGCTCCCTGCAAGCTATGTTGCTCCTCCTGAGCAGCCAGCGACATATCCAGCTGCCTCTGGAGCTCCACCACCACACCCCTGAGCTCTGCGGCCTCCTCCCCTAGCTGCTGCACTCTATCTAAGAGCTCTCGCTGCTTCAGCTCTGACTGGTCCAGCTCCAAGCGAAGATCTTCTACTGCACTGGCATCTTCGCTGCAGGCAGGGAGGGACTCATTCAGCTCGCTCAGCAGACCCTGACTATAGTCAGGGCTGGAGGGGAACTCAGGTGCTTGCTAGAGGTTTGGAAAAGAAGGAGTAGGGTGGGATCAGAGGAGGAGGGAAGATTTTAAAAGCTGTTGTTTTATATTAGTTACACAATCACCTCAAAAATGCATGACACATGGGGTTATGAGAGGCATATATCAGTTACCTGTGAGTAGCTGCTGGCTATACTGTTTATGCTGGAGCTGCGACTGGGTGGTTTCCACATGTGGCCAGGTGAGTTTGTCATACTCCTCCTGTTGATAAGAAAATACATTTTATATTGATGATATTGTTTAATGTTAAACTTCCGGATGCAGGGAGAACCAGCCCACCAGCTCAACCATACACCCCCCAGTCTGCCACAAGGCCTAAATGCACTGGATCTCTATGGTGCAAGCATACAATTTAAAGCATCAACAGGACTACTAGCCAAACTAGCTAAATTGTTTCATACTCTGCTCTACAGCCTGTTCATTCAGCTTCTGCTTAATTACCTTGCAAAGGTGGGCCAGGACGCGTCCAGGTCATGGCCTCTGGATGCCACATCGAACTGGACCTCATTGAGCTCATACAGGTGACTGATGATGTCAACACTGAGGTGAGGCTTCAAGAAGGGGCTTCGTGCATAATACCAGTCACTGTGGGGGAAGAGAGAGAGAGAAGTGAGAAGACACGAAAGCAGGACATTGCAGCTAGACACAATAGTATTCACTGAAAAAGTAAAGGTGTTGTTCTCATGCTTTGATCCTCTCCTTTTTGTAAAGTGTAGATATTGAAGTAAAACACCACAATGGAAGAGGAAGCACCTAACACCTAACACGCCCATTTCTTGTAATAGTGACTCATGTGATGTGATGACTAAACCTATGATCTGACACTGATAAACCATAACCAACCATTTGATTGTTTGTGACTTTAGCCTCAATTAGGCCCCGATATGTGGTCAAAGTCCTTTGGATCTCCAGCAAAAGTAGTTTTACCTGGTGACCCTCTGGTTCATTAGGCACTGTTGCAGTGTGTCGGCCAGACGTTGATGAACAAGGGAGTACCGAATAAAAGCTCGTCCCTTCCCCAGGGACGTCTTCAGCTATGGCAGAAAAGTAAGATATTGTTTTACATAGTGCAGGTAACCAGTGTTTCCTTAACATTCAAATAGTCAATAGGCCAATTGCAATTACAGCATATTTGTCCATATATCATGATATAAATATCCAAATAAGAGACATTTTAAATGCAACATCTACAGGAATGGACCGAGTAGTGAATCTGTCTCTCAGGAGCAAAATTACCCCCATCACTCACAGCTACAAAAAAATCATATCGTAACGCCTGTGCTACTGTTACAGTAACACGTGTCACATTGATGCACTGATGTAACACATCGTTTTCAAGACTTGACTTGAATGATCTCTTGAATGTGTCTACCATTTGCATACTGAACAGACAAAATGATTTTTGAAGATTATCTCAACAACAAACTGGTCCATATGCAGTAGAATGGTGTATTGGTTCAACTAGGTGAGATTATTACAGAAAACCTGTGAATGATGTTTTTCCATGCTGATAGATGCACTGCAGCAGAACATAAATGCAATGCCACCTTCTTAGATTATGACAGACAGATGAGTCAGTGAGACATCCATACTAATCATGTTTGCCAAGACGGTAGCAGTCATTACTGATGAGCAATGTGAACCTGGGCATTTGACAGTTTGAGTGATGCACTGTTTTATAATCAGTCAATAGTCATTGTAGAGTAAACCCCCCCATTATGGGGAGAAAAGATAAAAACTTAGCCTACTATTTACTAATAGTTTAAGATGGCTATCTGTATCGTGAATGCACAATGTGTAAATAGTACTACAGTACAGTACAGTAGTAGCATCTTTGTAAAAAATAAAAATAAAACAGTGATAATCTACATACTTCAGTGATTGATTTGACAAAGCGGATCCCATCATTGGCTCCTTTGATCTTAGCCAGACAGTCACTAAAGTATTCCCAGTAATCTTTCCTGGTGCCAAGAAATGTGGTCTTCTCCTTCTGGTCGAACTGAAAGGCAGAGATACATCTGGTATGGTATTCAACATGATACATCTGGTATGGTATTCAACATAACATATACTGGGGCATGTCTTACTTTTCAGCAATAAAACAAGGCATTGATTTTTAAAGGTTTCATCCCAAACTGCTATATATCCATTTTGGAGATAATCTGAGATTCATCATTCAACATCTCTAAAATAAACAATGTGAAAATGTTGCATAATTTTGTCAACCAACAATTTAAGTTACCTTTCATCCATTAAACATTCTATAACATTTGTCTTGTTTTAATGTGTCACATTTTCAAATGGTCGATATCTCATTTGGGAACCAGCCTCTTCATTTATTCACATCTTCACGACTCACTGGGCCTGGTGTTACATTATGGGCAACATCTCACCTGTAGCAGATACTCCAGTTTGTAGGAGAATTTGTGCAGGTTGGTACTGTCATCTGTGATTGGTTCCCCACTTTCCCTGTACTCCTTTGCAAGCTCTGCAACAGCCTCTGAAATTCAGGGAGAGAAACGTACAAAGATCAGTGATCACAAAGGGCTTCTGACCAAACAGGTGAAATTTAACCTGGGAAACATAAAAATACATAACCCAGATAAACTTTCTATCTATCTATATGGTAGATGCAAAGATCGTTGGTCAAAAGCTCATATATAGACAGTATATCAGGGATGTTATCAGGGAGGCAAGGGAGGAGTGACAAAAGAGGAAAATCATTACCTCCCATTAGTATTTTTTTTTTTTAATCCTGAAAAACAATTAAAGGTAATACGAGCAATGTTCTGAGCAGCATTTTCGGTTATATTAGTAGAAATTGTCTTTATATCCTGACAGAAATCAATAAATCAAGTCCTCCAGTGTCTGCAGCAGCTGTAATACTGTAATAAATACGTCCAATCATTTCATTCGGTCTGAATAAAATGATTGGACAGACTACGTGTCTGTTAACGTTACCTTCAGCTCTAATTAAATGATTAGATGATCCATTTGGCTGCAATGAAATGATTGGCTGCATACTCGGCCGTTCCTGCCCACCAACGTCCATTGCGGTAAACCAGAGTCGAGTAATTAACACTGTTTAACATTGGACTATGGTGGTGAGGACTTCTGTCGCTAAAAAACACTAACCAAGATACAACGGACAAGCAGAGTTCTGGACACCACATTTACAACACTCGGGCTTCACGTCGGTGAACTTCGGTGATATAATTCGTC
>CABFOP010103744.1:0-10064 GCA_900683385.1 Anoplogaster cornuta | reverse complement strand
AAACTGAAAAGGGGCTAGAAGCACATTTACTCTTTCTCCCTCATTAAGAAATGCAGGATCTATGAATATTCAAATAAGCCCCCCCACTCGCCTGCTGCAGTGCTCACCTTCGAACTGCTCACACAGAAACCTCTGCTTGTTTTCTGTTTTGCTAGCTGCTGTACGATACGCAATGGCAAGTGGTAATATAGGAGTAATTTTGCCATACATGTTTGATTCAGAAGAAGAGTAAATTGAACAGGGTCGCTTACATGTATCGTTCTCTACAACGGCTTGACTACGTTATCAATCAGCTAATAATGTGTTGTTAGATAAACCTTGGTCAAGTTATCTACCTTGTAAAGATAACCACCCAGATGTGCCGTTAGTAATAAACACTTTGAACACCATAAAACGTACTAGAAAATATCACGAGTTCCGGCGGGCGGGTTAAAATGTGACAAAGCCTAAGTTAGAAATAACTTACAGAAACATTGCGTGCAATAGGCTTGGCTGTGCATTAGTCCACCTTCCACATTCTCTTCCCCTCTCTGTCACTCTCTCTAACACACATGCAGCTTTTTCATCAATTTGCAATTGTTTTTTTGCATTTTTAAAGTAGGCTAACTTACTGAAACTTAGCTTGCAAAATTACGATGCACTACACCTGGCTTCTCCTCTGGTTAGCATCGCAGTGCACGTAATGATATGAAAAGCGCCACCCAGCCCATTAACGTGATTGGTTCCTTAGATTTGTGATGTAGGAAACCTGGCAAAAACATTTTTGAGACGAGACCTGGGACACTGAAATCTCGTTGCAGAATTCTCAGCCATGGCATTGGCTCCTGATATCTCCTAATATGTCTAGTATAGGGTTGCTAATTTCATGCATTTTCCATAACCGATAGTAGAACACATTAACAATCAATAATTGATTAATAATTAATAAGATACAAAACGCACATCTTTTTCTAGCATCACATTAGTTATGTGAAACATTCATTCATGAAGCACAACAACAATTTAAACGAACAGATTACAGAATAATTAAACAAGGCTCTCGCTCGAAACGGCTGCTCTTGTCCGCCTGTCCTTATTCAACAAATGGCGCCACCAAATCAAACGGGGTGCAAACCAATCCAGTTTAAATATCTTTATTTAAATGCAATGGTGTACTGCAGCCAACGCACTGAGCCGACGTTCGAGTATCACTGTCTAGCTGCCGCGGACAACGTCCCAACGTGAGCCTCACGTTTAACCTTATGAGACCTTGAGACCTGGAGGGGGTCTTTAACCACTGAACTAGTCTAGAGTAATTAGCTATTTAATTAGCTATATTTTAGTTATTTGAGATGGTGTTCTGACTTCCTGCATCATAGGTAGAGGATGTGAATCCTCTGAAGTGAATAGTAGAGTTCAATAGTGAATTGAACCCTTGCTGTGATGCAATCAGGAAATGATGACCAAGCTGTTGTTCGACATTTAAATAAGGTAACAGGAATTGTATGGTGTTACAATTATTTCACTACAGACACTTGAATGTAGGGCTGCTCGATTATGGCAAAAATCATAATAACGATTATTTTGGTCAATATTGAGATCACGATTATTTAACACGATTACTCATTGACTTTGGAAACGTCATGCATTTATTGAACTTTTTAAAAAAACATATTTTTAACAGTGGAATTTCTTGAACTTTTAAATATAATTCAATTGAAAAACAAATAAAATATATTTTTTTAAATGAGATAAATATATAAATAAATATACATTAAAATAAATAATATTAAGTAATATAAAAATAATAAATACAAATAAATTAGTTCAAACTGAATAAGATCAACTAACATTAGCTCGGGTCGGTGAGGGTTGATTACATATGTACAGTATACAACAGTCAGTCAAATTCTGATATTGAAACCAGTCATATAAAGGGGGTTGTGATGCTCAAAACAATTTATCCACCGTTTTACAGCGACCATGACTCAGGATGTTGTTCATTTGGTTGTCATGACTTCACGAGTGATTGACGTCTTGTCACTGTTCCAGTTGCTCATCCTCAAAGTGGAGAGAGCGGACGACCGTTCGTTTGAGTTCAGTGGAGCAGACAGCTCTGCAGAGTCGTATAAATGTGACTTCATAACATTTCATAAAATCCTGAAGCAGCGGCGGCAATAACGGAAACACTGAAAGGGGTGCTCTAGATTTATAACGTAAGACAAAACGAGAGCATTGTTGCGAAATGCAATGTGGCACAATCGTTTTATCTCGATTATCTTTTTTTCATAATCGTTGGAAGCCAAAATCGTAATTGAAATTAAATTCAATAAATCGAACAACCCTACTTGAATGTCTGAAATTAAGTGACATGAGAGCATCTGGCATCGTTGAAGCTCGCTTGCACAGTTCAGATTGGTTGATTGGAAGATTTCCATAGGGCTTGTTTACCTGCTGCAGCAGCTGTTGCCTAGTGAATACTTGACGCCATTGTATTTATCTGGTAGACCTTCGTCTTTTGTCCTCCAGGTTTAGTGAAAGCTGTCAAGCTTCTATCCACATGCATACACAACTCGTTGCTTCAAAAGCGGCCTGCCTGCTGTTTAACAGAGCGGCACATGTCCTTGGTGGTGCCAGTCAACAGCAGTCTCAGCTGTCAGGCAGATCTAAGATGGCAGGCTTGTGGAGTCCTGCTATTGTATTCGTTATCCATTATTATCTCCCGTATTGTTTTGACATACAGAGATTTTGGTTAATTTTCAATTCTTAATTCCAGGAAAAAAGCATGCTATGAGTTGTCCTGGTGGCTTAGGCGCATATTGTGTACCAAATTCATCCCCCCTCTCTCTGTCCCATCTTTACTGTTGTTCTTGTTTCTCTATTGTAAAATTGTCGAAACAAGTTAAAAATGTCACAACATAATTTTTTAAAAACCAAAGAGAAATACTGTTACATGAATAGTCCCTTAAGCATGTCTAATGCAGATTGTACTGTAGCCCTGATAATCAAGGCTCTGAGAGTCGTGCAGTCTGGTATGTGTCCCAACTGAAAAAAGTATTCAGCTTGTGATTGTCCATCTTGTAATCATGTAGTGTAACTCCGTAATATAATGGCTGGGCATTTCCTGGGTTACCTCGCAAAGCATTCACTCCATACATCCTCAGCCTTGTTGGCTATTGTATATTACTCATTCCTAGTATAGCAAGATATTCTCCCAGTGCTTTAAATGAGATCATCAAATGAACAGAATATGTCATGAAAATATAAAGCATTGTATTGAATCCTCGTGTGTTAAAAAAAAAAAGTCCTAAATAGAAGAATGCTACTCTTCTTTCAGTGGACTGCCTCATTTTATATTTTCTTTCACAGACAGATAAAGACTCCTAAGCCCTTCAATTCATATATACTATCCTCCCACGCAATGTTTGAGTAGGCTCTAATCACTCACTGAGATTCCCATTCTTGGAACATCAACCACTGGCTTCGTTTTACTGGAAAAATCTTGCATCCTAAGAATATGATTTCAATATGCTGCAAATCTGCACTTGAGTGGCAAATATTTATATTTATTTATATAATATATTTTGAATGAAGATACCTGTTTGACAGTGTCAGAAAACTTTTTTTCAATCTTGCCATATTTGGAGACGGGCTGATTCCCTGTTTATTGCACAGAAGTCTAATTTAGTCTGATGTTTTACTAGCTGCCATATTACATATTACTTCTACTCAATACTACTGTAACAATGCCATGAAAAAGGACCAGCATGATAAGCACTTTAAGTGAGGTTGACAGTAAGGTCATGCCATGTTGGCCCCCCAGTTAATGAAGTGATTATCTTTATAACAGAGGGAGGAGGGGGGCTGCAGCTTCATCTTCCTCATTCACTCACTGCAATAAAACCTCCTGCCCTGCTCTGCCGTTCACTGCTCACGGGTTTATCAGCTGCAGTCAGGGGGTCACTTGTTGTACTAACCCTAACTCCTCAGCGACATGCACCATTTTAAACCTAGTCTCGCTAGCCAGACCTTTCTCCACAGCACTGGAGAAAGGTCTGGCTGGACCCTCAAACATTCTGTAGCAGCCACACACCCCCAAAGACACACACACACAAACAGACTGTTAATTGTTTAGGATAATTAAATTGGGGGGACAAATGAGATGAACTGTGGAGGTGCAAATTCAATTGATCAGAAAGATTTCAATAACTGCTGTAATCAATAGCTAATCTACCATGGCTAATGAGGAGTAATGGGTCCCTTTCTTTATTGGAGACTGTTGTCCACCCCTTCTGCAAAGAGAATGAATTGGCCTCTCTTTTTCTACAGATAAGTAAGAGCAATTATAAAAGCTGGGGAAAGGTCAGAAATATATGGTATGGTATTCTTTCCCTTGAAAGGTCACCGCAATTTTACTTGTCTTTATTCCTGAAGTGAATGTGAGGTCATACAGAAACACTTCTCAGAGGATTTCTTTGGGTTTCCGTAACTCATACGGGTGTGTGCGAGATGTACAGTATGCATGAAATCACTCCAAACGTCTTCAAAACCAATAAAAAAAAAGTTTCCTGTAATATCCAAAACAGAGTGTGAGGTGCGTACGGATTAAGAAGTATTTTCTTGTCATCCTTGCAGTGTCTGCGAACGTTGGTGGGCCACACAGGGGGCGTGTGGTCATCCCAGATGCGGGACAACATTATCATCAGCGGCTCCACTGACCGCACACTCAAGGTCTGGAACGCAGAGACAGGAGAATGTATCCACACCCTCTATGGGCATACCTCAACAGTGCGCTGCATGCACCTACACGAGAAAAGGTACAGGGCAATCTCTTTACATTTGTTATTAGGGCTGGGGGAAAATAACTCTTTGTGCAGTATTTATTGCAATTTGATGCATTTGATATGATCAGCATTAGTTAACTACTGGACACACGTGAAACTGTCAATCATCTGTCAATCATCTTGTTTCTCGTACCCACAAAAGAGCAGCCCTGCAACCTTATAAGAGGACAGTATCTCATATTAAGTGTGCATATGGCCTCATAGTGACTGCAAGGACCAACTGCTGCTCACTCATTCACTCAGTACTACACTCTAGAGACTCTAGTGCTCTTTGCGCCTTAGGGCCCACCGAGGTTCTGTGTAGCATTTGATTACTCGCTCAGCGGAAACACTGTAAGCTGCAGGCTGACTGTGAATAACACGCTGGTGATTTCCGTCCACGTAGAGCTGTGAGACATTTTGTAAATAAAGAGTCTCCTGTGTTTAAAAGAAAGAAAAATATTTGTATGTTTGTTTGTGTAGATATGTGGTTTTCTGTTTTCCGTTGAAGAGACGGCTCGAGGTAAAATAGGTGTTTTCCAGTGTCCTTTTGTTTACATTCAAGTATGAACATGAATATGACAATGTAGGTTACAAAAGTGAGGAGGTAACAAAAAAATGTACCTGCCTCATTACTCTTTTCTTTATCATTTTGTTTTTATTTTGGTCATCTGGGTTTTGACAAGAGTACAATCAACATGACACGTTTTCAGTATCTTAATACTTCCACTTTGTAAGTTCCTACCTAATTCAGATCTCACTGCTAGACAAAACATATCGTTTTTAAATATCTGTCAATTCTTCACCATGACCAAATGTTTACTTTTTTTTTGTAAACAAACTTGCGACGAACATGGGGAGCTTTCACCTTACATATTGCAAAGATTAGAATAGAAATAAAATTAAAATAAATAGATAGATCACATTCTCACGCTCTTTTAACCATTCAACAAAAATCTCACCATATAGGTTTAACATACCCAGTCCATTTAGTCCAGATCCGAAATCTTTTTGAATTTTAAGAGAGAAATACAGCTTTTCCTTGACATATATATATCATGAATTATATCTATCCAATCATCCACTATAGGTGGTTCTCGTTTTAACCATTTTCTTGTGATAGCCTTTTTGCTCGCTACCAAAAGTATCAGTATCAATTTCCTATCGTTGTTGTCCCACATTTCAAATGAAATGTTCCCCAGGTATAGGGTGGCCTCATTACTCTTTCATTGCAGCTGTCATATTGTGAATGAGAGTTAGTGCTGAGTGTTGAATTTAATCTTGTGAAATGGGTGACAAGGGAGACATTCCTTCCATGAGAAAGTATTGTTCAACACAGTCCCATTGAATTCTGTAACAACAATTTGCCACAGTGAATATAATTATCTGTGTCAGATGTCACGCCCAGCCTCTTACATTAAAACACTGGATTAATATTGACTAGTTAAACCGGTAACACAATTAAGGACCACAAACTTGTCATGAATAAGCTGCTTTTTGACATGCATGTTAGTCATCAGTCATTACAAACCCTTTATTAACACGTTATTCTGCAAGTACAGCCCAATGACTGTGGGTTTTCCCTCAATAGCCTTCTTATTGTGCGTTGCTCAGTATGGAGCTCGTAGGGTGGTAGTGTCACAAGAACACGTATTCTCAAAGGCTTTCTAAATCACTTTTATTCATACAAATGAAAACATAAAACTAAAGGCATTAGCAAAGCTTCAATAACTCCAAATAGCCTTTGCTCAGATTATGTTCCCCATTCTAAAGTGAAGTCGTGTTCATAGCTAAGACACAATAATACAAGTTCCCTATTATAAAGTTGCTATCTCTTCACCATTAGTCAATGCATTATAGCACACAATTATTAGAATGAACAGTCCCTGTTCTGAAAGTGATGGGGTGCACCTTGATGAAATGGAAGAACAAAATAGGAATAGGAAAACACGTAAATAAATAGAATAACAAAAAGTAAAATTTTAACTCAAAATTAATCTATTCATCGCTTAAAGACAGAACAATTAAATGGAATTATTAATTGGCACATTTAATGAACATTTAACTAATGGTTTTATTACTTCTTCTTTTTAATTGTCATTTAATGTTAATTTAATCACTATAAATTATTTTTTTAATCTCTGTATTAATAAATCAATAATTAACCTCTGAACTAGTCTAGAGTAATTAGCTCAGCACTCTACTGGCTACATAGTTTTGTGTTTTGATTTATGTGAATAAAACTTAAAAGCCTAATTGAGGCAGAATGTAATACTACCACCTTAAGAGCCCCATACTGAGCAATGCATACTAAGAGCCTAACAACTTCCTTACAGACTGATAATAAACGCTAGTTAGGTATTAATGAGTGGTTGAATGACTATAAAGGAACTAGTATGCATGTCAGTAAGCAACTAATGAATGGTGAATAGCTCTTCTTAATATTAAGTGTTACCCTTAAACCTAATGCTCTCGCTGACTCGCTGTCTGTCTCTCTCTCAGGGTGGTCAGTGGCTCTCGTGATGCCACACTGCGCGTGTGGGACATTGAGACAGGCCAGTGTTTACATGTCCTCATGGGCCACGTGGCCGCAGTGCGCTGTGTCCAGTACGACGGGCGACGGGTGGTCAGCGGTGCCTATGACTTCATGGTCAAAGTCTGGGACCCCGAGACAGAGACCTGCCTCCACACACTGCAGGGCCACACCAACAGAGTCTACTCATTACAGGTGAGTCATTTCATACACACACTCAGTAGTTAGGCAAACATCTGTATCCAAGAGACCTTCAGCTTGGTCAAAGACAATGTAGTATTTGTTGCTTGGATCTGCATTCATACAAAAGCTGAGTCTATTCTATTTTCTAACAAACAGCAAATACTCAGGGCCACACAAAGTATATTGTTAGATAGACATTCTGTATTGTGTAAATGGTACAGTATTTACAGTCTGTTTTAACTTATTTCTGTAATGTATATTGTGCCCATGAATCTATGAAAGTGACCCCCATTGGATTTGAACAGCTATTCTTAAAGCATTCACTCTTGTGACTTGAACGGCCACTCCTTGTGCTGAGGCAGTCGCCTTTCCAACCTGGCTGGCAAAAAGCCTTAAACGAGTCAATCTATTTACCATGGTTTTATATAGATCAGTATATTATATAGTAATACTGTAAACAGACCTGTCTGCTTGTGTTTCTGTGCATACAGAATCAAGGTGTGAAGAAAATCAGGAATTTCTCTGTCTTCTAAGATGTCCCTTCACCCACTTTGTGTGATGACAGTGCACTTTAGCTAGTGCCATCACCTCAGAGAGGAGGAGACTGTTTATTGATAGATGGGTTCTGTACAGTATTGCAGTTTCACAGATCGATAAAATTCATTACTTTCAATAAGTTCAATCTAAAGTCCATGAATAACAACAGTATGATTCCATTATGCTTTGTGGATGGTGAATATTTACCATCCGCTGTACAAGTCTGTGTTAAGCCGAGAGGTCAATAGAAATACATAGCAACGTCATCAGCACCATCTGAATGGAAAGTAAGGTGTCATATGCTGAAGTCGTTATCCTTTTCTGTCCTCTAGTTTGATGGGATTCATGTGGTAAGTGGCTCATTGGACACGTCTATAAGGGTCTGGGACGTGGAGACGGGCAACTGCATCCACACGCTGACGGGGCACCAGTCCCTCACCAGTGGCATGGAGCTCAAGGACAACATCCTGGTCTCGGGCAACGCTGACTCCACTGTCAAGATCTGGGACATCAAGACGGGCCAGTGCCTGCAGACACTGCAAGGTGAGTCCGCTAAACCAGAACCCCTTGGATGTAGCGACTTGAAAGTGTGTAAGTAGCGTGAGAAATGGCAGGACCCACCTTGAAACAGTCGACTGAAAACACGGGCTAAATGCCTTAATGATCTGCTTGGCTGAGCGTGGCGAAATCAACACCAACACCTTGTGGGCCCGCTGGTCCAGATATTTAATTTTCTTTGTCTCTGGCTAAATGGTTTTCTATTAGGACCGGTGCCTTTATAGGAAGTTGGAAATCCTTGCTGAGTAGTCCCACCCCAAAATGCCCTCAGTAGTAAACTACAACCCTGTATGCTGGCTCTACAGTCACAACACCCATGGAACAAAGAGACGCCCCAGTGAGAGCATGAAGGGAGGGGAGGGGATGGGAGGCGAACAGGGGATGGGAAGGGAGGAAGATTGGGGTGTGTGGGGGGTCTGTCTTATGAAGAGTGGGTATGACTAGGGGGTATGGCTGGCACACACAGAAGGGATTGAGGGTTGAGGTTGATTTTGTAGGTCATATAATTAGGTCAGTGGGCAATTCATTAGTGTGTTTTGCTAAGACAATAGGCCAACAACAGGGCCCTCGCTGTCAGCCGAGGTTCTCAGAGTGTAGGGAATGACAGAGCGCCGCTTTGTTGTGGAAATGTAGAGCGAGGAGGGAGGGAGGAGAGTTGTGCTGCTGTTGGGGGGGGTTGGTGCACTACAGTGTTGTATGCCTGTGTAAAATGCATAGCCTTTGAACTAACCAGAGAGAGAAACGGGAAAGATGTGAGAGCCTGTTTGACCGCTGACGTTAAGGTTCCAACAAGGGCGGCGGGGGTTTTCCCTCTGCGAACGGATTGTGAAAGTAGAAAGACGTTAAATGTATTAATTAAAATAGCTGCTATAGCAACCTTAGTAAAAGGAGTTAATTAAACCAATTAGGGCTATGCAAACACAAACAAGTAATCAAATGCTGGCAAATTAAGATATCATTTTCATGCCCTTAAGGAAATCTTTAGTCGCTGCACACAAATACAGGAGTCTCAATGAAGGCAATAACAGCAGCCGTCTTCGCTCCAAATGTGGCATCCTGCCAGTTGCCAGCAAACACATATACAAACAATGACAGCCCTCTACTGTACCACTCTTGGATATACCATAGCTACTGCTTCCCGTCTTAAGCTATAGCAGATCTCAAGCTCACAGCTGATTTATTTTTGTTTCCACACGTCTGTCCACTACCTTCCTCAACCCCCCATTCACGTTATCGCAAACTCACCCTCTCCTACCTTTTGCCTCACGTTGCATCCCGCCTCGTTTGCTTTGTGTGTCTCCAGGTCCCCACAAGCACCAGAGCGCCGTGACGTGCCTGCAATTCAACAAGAACTTTGTCATTACCAGCTCGGACGACGGCACAGTCAAACTGTGGGACCTGAAGACGGGCGAGTTCATCCGTAACCTGGTGACTCTGGAGAGCGGCGGCAG
>CABFOP010103727.1:0-13296 GCA_900683385.1 Anoplogaster cornuta | reverse complement strand
TAGAGTGTAATGCTGCCAAGCCAAAGTTGTAGAGGACATGGATCAAATCCTCACTTGGAAATCCACACATATCCCCTATGTGTTCTATAGTTAGGGTAGATGTTATTGATTATATTCAATAATCAGTGTTTGCAACCCACTAAGTGCTGCTTTTGGTTGCTTCAGATACTCTGAGATGGGACTCCTAATTATAATTAATAATTGCTCATGTTTTTCTACTGTTTGAAAAGTTGAGCCTCTGTATTGAGAAGGTTTGTAAGATGATTAAAATGATACTGAACTTGCCACTACAGATATACTGTAGAAAGGAAAGCTCGTCCATGTATAACTTCATATTGTACTGTATGTCTTTTGGATTAAAAGAGTGATCTCAGTCACATATTGTGACTTTATTTTTGGAAATGTTGAAGTGCCTTGCAAAAAGTGTTAATAATTTTTATCTTTAATTTCTTTAATTTATAATAAAAAATTATTTCCGAGAGTCTCCTTGACCATTTTGTGCATTTAAGGGTGCCATCTGATTATTTGATCTATAGGCTAAGCTTCAGTCACGGTCTTGTGATTTGGTGTAATGACTGGGTATGAAAAAAAGTTTTTGGCCTGGAACCTAACTCTACCTGCTCATATAACTAGCTCAGGGGCTTTGTGTTTTGAATGTGCACCGTGAGTAAAGGGAATTTAGGGTTTCCCAACCAGGCCATAACGAACACCCCCTCTGCTTGACACTCAGCAGCCACTGAAAACATTTGAAGGTACAAACTAGCATCCTATTCATGTGGTGTATTTGGACATCATGTCGCCACTAGCCGAAGAAGGTTGCTTAATCGCTTCCTTTATGTCTTTGCATCAGTTTGCCTGATGTGCTATTACATTCACAGAGTTATGGCGTAAGACCTCAGGACATGCAGGTATGTGTGGAATGTCTGTGGTGTGACTTACCATGCAAGGCCAAATACAGGGTAACTAAGGATGAAACACAAGATTAGTGCAGGCTTCAAATTAGGTTTAATACACATAATTATGTGTGTGTGTCTGTATATTTGTATCTTTGAGTGTGGTCATGGAAATAACCAGTCAGCTACTTACATACGTTCTTTTCTAGTCTTGACAAACTGTAGTTGGATTTCATGCTTTAAAAGTGACAGACTAAATTTTACACCATTAACCCCATTACTGCCTAGAAAGTAAGTTCTGTAAGTTAGTTCTGTAGAAAGTAAGTTCTGTTTCAGTCCTTTGTGGACTGTAAAGCTATAGGGGCATTTTCACTGATGATTACTACTTAGCTGTTGTCACTGTAAATGCTGAACAGCACAGTAGCACCCTCTGACTTTTTGAGAAGTCTCTGCAGACTCAAATTGGTGGCAATATCTTTACTCAGAACATTTCCAACTTGTGTCAGCACCAGGGAATTATTACTAGAACTGAAATAAATTTGAAATCGAATGTGCAACAGAGGATTTCCTTGGACATCGCTTGATACTGTAGATTAAACCTGACGTTCATTATTTCTTGAGGAGTAATGTCATTTTCCATCTCTTGCCCTGTCTCTCTCCCTTCACGTATCTGACGCGTTGAAATTGTTTAATGACCAGCTAACTGCCCACAATTCAGAATTGAGAAAATAGAGCTCTGACTGTGGTTATACTGCCTGTGTCCATGTGTGCATATGGCTTATAGACGCTCATAAAACCTGATCAACCAAACAAAGTTCACCATCCTCTCTGATCTAGTGTACCAGCTAGTGCTCTTTCTTCAGCTATATTCAGCTACTTTAAAGACTTGTCACTTCATCCACTGGTACATCTTGTCGCTTACACCTGCCTATGTATTTGCTATAAATGTTCTCTTTTCTAAGGGTGTGGCTCAGTTACATGCAGCTTGTGTCAAGGCCTCCACGATCCCGTTGCATACAGTGCTATGCTAAGACAGCGTGATATTGGTACAGTATACCTAACATAACAGCTAATTATTCTCTCTACCATCTCTACCTTCATTCAGGTATTTCATACACCGTCAATGACCACATCACTCAGGGCATCAACCCAAATTGAGTGTGCCTGGTAGGATTTGACTCTATGACCCCTGAATCTTTTGCTGCACGGTTTGTGTTGTATCATCATCATTGCTTTATTGGAACAGCATGCAGGAAGTGGTGATCCTCCAGGGGCAGGCAGGAGCAGTGGGCAGCCCACTCCGGCGCCCCGGGGACCGACAGCTCCAGGTCTTGTGTCCATGTCGTGGTCAGGGACAGGACCGGACAAGCGATCTTCACATGTTTTTAATTGGGGGTCTTATTGTGGAAGGAGACCCCGCGGAGCACGAGGAGAACATGCAAACTCCACACAGAAAGGACCCTAATCGGGAGATAGCCCACCTGGGAACCCCATAGTCAACAGCGCCCCAGGCAGGAATCGAACCCAGGACCTTTTTGCCATGCCCACAGAGATGACAGATCTATACTCATCTTTTGTACAGTGCACTCTGGCATTGCGCCTACTGGCTTACACTTAGCCCAGAACCTTCCACCCAATAATCACCCCAAAGAGGCTAATGGCATAGCTGACCCTGGCTTGGGACGCCACACTCAGTATGTCAGAAACCACATTGTGAAAAGTGAAAACAAAGTCAACACACTGACACTGTTCAATGCTTTTTTAAGTGCTCTTCATCAGACTTGGAACCTAGCTTGAAACATTAGCTTTTATCGTTGGTGCATTAAATGAACATGAAATGGAGTCTGTCAGGGTGTCAGTTGCACTCTCTTGGTGTTGGCATGTTTACAGGTCGTACTTGAGGCAAAATTGTCGTTAAAGGACTGTATGACATGAACCTTCATTCCACATGAAGAATGAGTGAGAGGAACATAGGAGGTGTCTTTGCTTTTCTTATCTATGATATACCATGTTACAAGAGCCATGCACATGTCTGTAGATTGACCAACATCTTGAAAGTTCATAATATAGCAACAAGCCATGGGAAGCCGTGTGTTACAGCGATTTTAGAGCAGTGACAAAGTATTATTTGGCACGATGCACTTGGAATCATTAACACTGCTGTATTAAAAAAGAAAGAATGCTCACTACGCCTTTCATTTTTAATAAGCAGCAGTTAAACAAAGTAGTTCATGAGCGATGATTTTCAGTGAGAGCTCTAATATTTGAATTAACTGTCATGGTGGATTTAACTTAAGAAACTAATCACTCACATGTGTACCATTTCTTTTGACCAAAAACGGCCACCTTTCTCCTCCTGCCTCCTGATCAGAGTGTCCCTCCCCAAGAATCACATGCGCCATCACTTGATCAGCTTAAAGTGTAGACTGCAGCAGACCACAAAAGAGTCCTTGTGAGTATACTCCTCAATGATGGGCTCATCCATCAGAATAAGCTGTTGAGTGGGATGTTGCTTTGCATTGCTACCCAGCATTCTTTAATTCCACTCAAAGATTCTCACAAATTAACAAAATGCTTTAAAGTTAATCAATTATTTTGTATTCTTTCAATAAGCATAATTATTTTCTTGTGATTCACAGGCTGAGTCTATTCTGGACAAGACAGCAATGCCTGATCTTTCAAGGAAACTTCTACTTCTAACTTAACTTTCTTTGACACCTGAAAAGCTCTGACATGACTGACATTGTTTGGCCAGTACAGTGAAAATCACAGTGAAAAGCTCCTCAAAATGATGTAAGCTCACTGGTCACAATCACAGCAAACTGGTCATGGATCAGCTCTCCAACTTCGAGGAATATGAATTTGTTCCCAGAGAATCTATTTTAAAACTGTAATAACTCCTTTTGGTTTGTAGCAATATTGTTATCCCAATGTCACACTTCTCTGGGTCCCTCCTCATACCCAAAGGCACGATCATGCAAACTGCTCTAACTTAGCACATGATGATCTGTTCATGTGTGCGTGTGCAAAAAAAAGTTTTAAAAAACAGCTTTTTTTGCTTTCATAAGTTGATTTACTGTCTTTCCTGGAGCTATGTAAACTCAGGTCTACACATGACCGTTTGAGTTCCTTTCACGAAACACGTGATAAGTCAAGTCAGGTCAAGTCAAAGTTATTTCTAAAGCACATTTAAAACAACCACGGTTGACCAAAGTGCTGAACATGCCCAAAACAGGCTTAAAATACAAAAAGTACATTAGTATAAATAACAGATAAGAATAAAAGGAAATAGAGGAATGAAAGTAAGAATGAAAAAGACAAAAGTACAACAATCTAAAACCTCCAAAACCAATCTAAAACCTCCAAAACCAATCCAAAAACCTCAAAAAACCAATCCAAAACATTTCAAACCAATGTAAATGTTAGATGTTAGAACTCAATTAGAATTAAAGGCCAAAGAGAAGAGGTTGGTCTTCAGCAGTGATTTAAAAGTTTCTAGGGTCTGAGCAGATCTGATCTGGATAGGTAAGTTGTTCCAGAGATCCGCAAAGGCTCGGTCGCCTCTATTTCTGAGCCGGGCTCTCGGAACATCCAAGAGCATCTGGTTGGTCGACCTCAGATATAGATAAGTACTATATCATGCATGCACACACACACTTCCTGCTCCAGCCTATCAGCTGTAAGGCCCACTAATTGCCATGGGCCTTACAGCTTTAAGGACTCATTAATCTTTCAAATACACACCCCTTTCTTCCCTCCCCTCCCTGTTTTTTCTTAATCCCGTCCCACTCTGCTCCCCTCAGACCAAGAGGCAGACTCAGAGGCTGTGTGTTTTGGACTCATTGCTCAGCTATGCAGTAGAGGGGAGGATTAGCCCAAGCTGAGCACCAGTGGAGGGACTGGGCAGTTAGTCATCTATCCATCACCCAGCCAACTGAGAGAGACCCTACATCTATCTATCTATCTATCTATCTATCTATCTATCTATCTATCTATCTATCTATCTATCTATCTATCTATCTATCTATCTATCTATCTATCTATCTATCTATCTATCTATCTATCTGCCCCTATTCCCCTCATTCAACCATGACCCTTTTATCAGAAGACCAGTCTGCGAGGCCCCAGCCCTGCCGGCTCCCAGAGCCTGGCAGACACATCACGTCTTTGGACCCCTACTCGACAGACTACAGCGGCACCAAAGAGGACTACATGGACAGCGGAGAGAACCCTGTGTTCGGAGCAGTGCAGCCCCCCAGGCGCTCCCGGGGCCGACTTATCCTCCACGGCCTGGTCATGTTCGGAAGGGAATTCTGCTACGCTGTGGAGGCGGCGTTTGTCACACCGGTGCTGCTGAGCGTTGGCCTGCCCCGCAGTCTGTACAGCTTGGTGTGGCTGATCAGCCCCATCCTGGGCTTCCTGCTCCAGCCTGTCATTGGCTCGGCCAGTGACCATTGCCGTTCACGGTGGGGCCGACGGAGGCCTTACATCCTGGCTCTGGGCATCTTAATGCTGGTGGGAATCACACTCTTCCTAAATGGAGATGCTGTCATCTCAGGTGAGACTGGATTGAGAGTTAAATCTGAGGACATATTAATCTAATTTTAATTCTATGTTAGGAGCAGTCAATGTTCATATTTTCCTTTTCTGACTTAGATGACTTTTTAACTTATTGTCCCTAACACCGGCTGTTATCTGCCTTTTAGACTATGATTGTATTGGACTGCTGATAGAAGATAAAGTATTTTTATCCCTCCAAGCTTTCACTTGTCTTGCACAAACAAACAGACTCAATTAAAGAACATTTTCCGTTACATCAAATTAGTGACCCTCTTATCAAACTCATGAGGCTTTCAAAACTCAATTGATCTAATTATGATGGCAAGGTAGTAGATCAATTTAAAGCTTGAAAAGGTTTCCCAGCACACCTTTTTCAGCTAAAATCAGAGTGCAATCATCTCCAATTGTTTTGTAATTAGAATTATGTTTTCTTAACATCAGACAAATCACTGGGTGTTAGATTGTAAGAACCAAACAAAATCTTCATGATATCATTGTATATCATACAAGGGCAATACATATGTAAGAACTCACTCACAAGTAACACATCCACCAACAAATTAGATATAAACTACTGTGATTTTGTATGTTACATCTCATGTGATGATATAGCCAATCATTACTGTACTGTCATTAATGTAACACATCACATTCATTGCTATTTTTTGCTCTATTTGTTCACGTCATCAAGCTAAAACTACTGCCTTAGTGAACAGATGCAACAGGCATGGACATCATCGAGCCTTGAGTGGCATAGTACAATGCAGGAAACCTTCAATTACATTTAATCACAACAATCACGTGAGCATCCCGTGGGGCCTCCAGGCAGCGTCACAAGAAGAGCTTTCTACGCACAAAAGCAGCTTGATCTTGACCTTTATTAAGGCAAGTTTGGTAAAGAACACTTTCTTATTTGCAGAAACAGCCTAGGGAATAGTTGCAGTGGAAGGGCGGATTATACACAAGGCACTCACTCTGCTGGGAGTTGCCCAATATACAGCCACAGTGTTGCATTGTTGTTGCATTGTTGGAATTAAGTGTCTTATTCAACAGTATTTCCCCACTCGCATTTTCTCAGCTGGCCCTGGGATTCTTCAATTATTAGGCTTGGAATAGATCCTGACCAATAATATTGCTTGATTACAACATAATCATTGTAACACTAACAAAACATTTTAAACTGCATACGATATTTCATTGTTAATTACATCTCTGCGCATTTTAATGCTCATCCATTAGTTCTAACTCTCTGCAAACCCATAGTGACCCTATAAAGCTTGAATGCTATTTTATTTATTATCGAAATCATATACAATAAAATTATAGAATATAAACAATGGCATGATGACCATTTATACCACCTTAACTTGTAGGCCACTCTAATTTAAATAGATAATCATAAATCTGATCATTCGTAATGTGCTTTTTCTTTGGTGAATGCTGTAATTCTGGAAGTGCTCTGGGTTTTGCTATAATAATTATATATTATGAACTACAATACAAAATATTCCTGCATTCTTACTGTACTCTGGCTACTGTACTGGCTAAGCGGATTATATTTCTCAGGGGTGTAGTAAATGCCATAGGAATCCTCTGACATAATGTTTGAACTGCTGTTCCCACCCTGTGAGGACAAAAGTATTTCAAGCAGAGATTGAGTTCCAAATAGCATTCTGTCTTTTATGAAAATAATTTAGTCACAGGAAGAAAAGAGTTCATACTGACTGAAAACACATGTGTATATGTTCCATTAGATGGAGAGGTATATGGTGTTGATGATAATAATAAAAGTTAGGGTTAGGGCTCCACTACCTACGTCCCAGATCCTCCTCCAGGGAGGGTCACTGTTTGTGGCAGGTGCCCGGATGGAGAGAGGACACACAGCCAACACACACATGCAGCCACGATGGCACGAGCCCATGCTAAGCTTACTTTGAAGTCAGTTCTGGCCTGGATTGCGCGCCAATTAAGGGAGGCCAAAATAGGTGTTATATGATTACCTTTTCTAGTTTTGGTCAATATTCTAGCAGCAGCATTTGCAGCAAGTTGGAGTTTTTTTTTCTTCTCTTTTTTAACAGAATTTCAGAGTCAGTTGGTGTTAACATAGAGTGGATTTTTGCAATATTGGGAAGGTGGAAAAATGCTACCTTCTTGTGGTACCCCAATTCTTTAATTATAATTGCTGATATTTGTTTGCTATTCCGTCAAAAACATACCCCCACTTACACACAACAGTTCATTTTAATGATGCTCTGGTATAGCAGTGGATCTGGATTATAATTGGATTCAGATGCTCAGAGAAATACTGTATACTGTATTCTTCCTCAATTAAATTATTGTACTGTAATTTCCTGTCATATTTAGTTTCTCCATAAATTATGGTCTTTTTGGTTCTTATTTGACAAGTTGTGAATGCAAGAAGTTCAGAAAAGTGTTATATACTGATCCACTGTGATTATTTTTACACTTCCTTAAGTCCAATAATTATAAATAATTATGTATATTATGTATATTATGTATATAAGAATTGACACATTGCTGATATTTTGCACCTAATTCTTTTGTGTAATAAATTTATTATAAAAAGTTCTAAATTACATGTGTAACTAATGAATTCAGAATGCTTGCTGTACAGATTTACTCCAACAATGCTTGCAGTGTTGTGGTGCTGTGATTCGATTCTGTGTATTGTATTGTTCTGCAGAAATAGTCAGTGACAGGACATTGAGGAGTACATGGGCCATCGTCGTGGTGATGTTTGGAGTTGTGCTGTTTGACTTTGCCGCAGACTTCATTGACGGGCCAATCAAGGCCTATCTGTTCGATGTTTGTTCGTACCAAGACAAAGAGAGAGGTCTGCACTACCATGCTCTACTCACAGGTATGTAATATGTCCCCTCTTTGCTGGGTTGTCTCCAACTTTCCTCGTGATGAATTTGCAGTGAATTCATCAGCACGAGTCACTTGTACAGTATGTTTCAGAGGCACCAGCAACTGTTCATTATGTAAGTCACATAAGGAGTGTGCATGGATCTGCGTCATGTGATTCAAAATGGGCGCTTACTGTGCTACAATACTTTAGCACAGGCTTTAATGGAATTCAATTATTGGGGAAAATGTTACTATGATATATTATTACAACTGATATTACTGTAAATGTATCATGTAACACATTACACGCAAGGATAGAGAATGCTCATATCTAATAGGGTCGTGGACTGACTTATGAGGAGAGAGAGAGAGAAAATAGAGAAGTGGCCTTGTGGCAATTCACTGCATGACTGACAATATGACTGGACAGTTAGCGAGTGACTGTCTGACTGGCTGAATTAATGATTTAAGGAATTCATTATTTGATTGATCGATTAGTTGCAGATATGTGAGTAGGGTAGAAAATATCAATAAATCAACAATTAGCCCTGAAGAAGGCTGTTTGTGCCGCTATGTGTGGGTTGTAACCCAGCTTCACGTTTTTAAGAATTTCATCATGAAATATCCATCTGAATAAAGGCTTTTAAACTTTTAGCCAGAAGAGTGGACCTTTCTCTTTAATCATTAATTAGCTCTTGCTGTACGGTGCTATGAATTGTCAGTTTTTACATTAAATGTTAACCAAAACCTGTTATTAGTGGATAAACGCGACCGATTAAACAAACAGCACAAACTTCTCTACTCGTTTCACTAATTTATATATTTTTTAAATAATCTGTGTAACACTCAATGTCCATATATGGAAACAATAATCACCATCTTAGACTCAATAACTGGTTTCATCAGCTTTGGCAGCAATAACTGCAACCAAATGCTTCCTCTAGTAATTGCTATGCCTCTCGTTGGCCTCTCACAGTAGCGTGGTGCAATATTAGCCCACTCCTTCATACAGAACTGCTTTCAGTTGGATTTGAAAGTTTTTGAACGTGAACTCATGGACAGATGGCTTGAAATTCTCCTCTAGAAAAAAAAAATCATGGTTCCTTTAATGATGGAAACTCTGATGCCCGCAAAGGGTGTCCAAACCTTTCATTCATTCTGTTCATTATGTTTACATTATGTTCATTATGTTCATTACGTTTACAGTGTGAGTGTTAGTCCAGTGGTGTGCTCGGCTGTCAGCAGACACATGTGAGCATGCTAGCCAGCCAGGCCGTAATCCAGTCCTGAGCTAGTCATGTGCTGTAGTCATGGGTCTGGGCTGAGAGAGAGAGATGCCAGGCACATGATTCCTTGTAGACATCACTGCTACCTCTGGTATGTGAGGTCTGCATGAGGGTTAGGGGGGAGTGCCTTTTATGAGTGCCATTGTGTGTGTATCGCGTGTATCGGTGGGGTAGAGGGTGTTACCAAGAGAAATAAAAGGACATGTGTCTTTGTGTGTGTGCCTGTGTTTGTGCAAGTCAGGGGTGTGTGGGTGTGTGATTGTGATTGTATGAGCTTTTCATATCACACACCCTGACCTTATGAGAAGACGTATGAGTATGAAATGCTATCACCAATATTCTGCGATTCACAGCAGCTGACGCACGAGGACAAAGAGTTGGAACTCGTTTTCAGTCCTTCTTTTCAGAGAACGCTATTTTTTTTTAACAAGTTTGTTGTAAAAGTTAACTTTAAAATCAGGCTATTATATCCAGGAACTTAGTACTATTGGTACTTAGTTCCAGGAACCTCAAAACTTGAGTTGCAGTACTGAGCAACGTTAATTGGTGTACCCAGTCCTGTAGAATGACGTTGAGCTTGGAGAGTGATTTCTGAAGCAGAGTTATTCTGTGTCATTCCACTGAGTGGCTGTTGCGGCAATTTAGAAAAATAGACTTCATCTCAAGTGATCAAAAGTAGAAGATGGCGTCAACAAAGCCCTTCATATCTCTGCTTGTTGAATTTTCAACATAGTGAGGGCCATATTGAGTAATTAGGATCAAGTCAAAGGCAAGACATTTATTTATCTATTTTTAAACATTTAATTTCTTGACTATGTTACTCCAGGTGCTATAAAACTAACATATACACCGTTTAGGCTTAAATATGACACATCTACTGTATGGCTGCATGGTTTATGTAGAAATTGTTCCTACCCAGCGTCTGGCACCTTTTCTTTGGCGCAAGTTTGTCCTTTGAGATTATCGAGCTGTACCTACTAGCAGAAGGAATAGGTGTTTGTCAGACAGGAGCTCTTCAAAACAGAGTCTCCACTGTATTTCCTCTGGTGTGTGACATGACAAAGCAAATTGTATTATTTGAAAAGTGACTTGGTCTCAGAGCAAAAAACAGGCATACTTTTTTGACCCTCTGGACACCTCTCTTGAAATTGTCTGGCCTCAGCATCAAATTTCCTTGTTTTCTAGGCTGCAGGTTACGTTCTTAATGAAAGAACTTTGGAGTGAGTGAGGGCTGTGACATTTAACACACAATAGCACATTTTTTCGGTAAGTGCAGCTGAAACTAGGTGTACCAGAATGAAGTGACAACCAGCATTTTGTGTGCAGGCTAGCTCAAAATGCCCGATGAGCTACATCCAGCACATGTGTTTTGAGCCACGAGGAGTTTCATACTTAAATCAATCTAGTTTTTATTGTTTAATGCTGAATTGCTCTCCAAGTAAGTATGTTTTTTTCCCCTTTATGTGCTGCAACATAGCATGTCTGTTGTTTACAAAATAGGAAGTTCTTTCTTTTATACTTTTACATTGTTCACTTTTGGTATGAGGACAGTACTGGGATAGCTCAGAAAACAAATGTGTTAACGAGTTCACCGTCCACAATTTGGTGTAGGGGTATAAGAAAACACATCAAAGCTTTTTATTCCATTGGATTAGATAACTCTCAGGGCAATACAATCCAAACAATTGGATCTTTGTATCAAAGATGGGCGGTTTATCCAGCAGCTGTACAGAAATGTATTATTTAAAATCTCTTAATCCAACGTGGACAAAAGGAGCTATGAATTTAATATCAAGAAGCTGACTGGAATAAATCCAAGCGATCAAGCACACATTCATATTTAGATAATTGCATCCCTGAAATTGCATCTGTTACTTCAGAGTTATCCCACAGTTACCAAAACATATATATTCTGCACAGTGCGACCCACCAGGTGTTTTGACCTCTGCCCCTGTATGTTCCAGGTCTGGGCGGAGCATGTGGCTACCTAGTGGGAGCCATGGACTGGGGCCATTCATTGCTGGGCCAGGTGCTGGGCTCCGAGTACCAGGTCATCTACTTTTTCTCAGCGCTGACCTGGGGCATCTTCCTTACCGTTCACCTCCTCAGTATTCCAGAGCAACCCCTGAGCAAGGCCACGACGCCCTCGGACGCCTCACCGCCCACTGCTCTCCGCCTGTTCGGCGCTCACAGCAACGGCTACGGGGCACTGGCCAAGGAACCCGTGGTCGCCCCCGTGGTCCCGTCAGTCCCAGACCTCAGGCCCAGGTCCTTCTCAGCTCTGGGGGAAGCCAACTCAGTAACCTCCAGTGCCAAGCAGCCAAACAAAGAGGTATGTGACGGCTAAGCGTTCTGTCATCAGGGGCAGAGCATCCAAGCATGTATGTATAGAGTACGATTTATAGTATGTATATATTCTACAAAGTGGAGAGCATGTACAAAATGCACAATATTCAGTTGGCGGCTCAGTGGTCTAATGCAAATACCATGTAACCACGACATCCTGGGTTCGAATCCGGCCCGGGACCTATGTCGCGTATCATCCCTCCTCTCTCACCAGATCTTTCCTGTCTCTCTCTACTGCTGACTGTCAAATAACGGCAAAAATAATACAAAATAAAATCATATACAGAACTCAAGCTGACATCAAATGCAAGGAGCAATACAAGCCACAGTCTAGTTTTTGCTGAAATCTAACCTTTCGAGTGGTGATGATGGTGATAGTCACCGCAGGGTAGCTAGTCGAGGAGCTTCTTCAAGTTTAAGGCAGATAATCTTTAATTATACTTTGCAGAAGGGATGACATTTCCTCATATACCCTTCAAATAAACCCCCAAGTATGACATATTATTGTATATTGTGTACACTGCACGATATGAAACTGCCACCTGATGCAGTTTGCTACGGATGTTTTCAGTCAGTGGTGTATTGAAGAATTTTGCATCAATTTCTGAGTCTATAAATGGTGGACGGAAATCTAAAGAAGAATCCCAGCTTAGTCGATTTCCAACTATGTACCCCATATGTCTAGATCTAAAACAAGAGGCAATCAGGGCGTCTAGACTTTGGAATGATCTACCTGTGTCAGGGTTGTGTAGTTGGACCCAAAGGACACAACTCGGACGAGGCTGGTACAGTTCAAAAGCGGCTTAATTGGCAGGGAGGGTGAGCGTGGCCGCCGGATTGTAGCGGACCTGGAGCACGAAGAAATACAGGGTGATCTTAGATTCGAGTAAACACGAGTAAGCATAGGTCTTGGAATACAGGTTGACCGTAACGTTAGCGCCACGTTGGCGAACTGAATGACCTGGTGTAGAGCAGCATATAAACAGCAGGAGTCTGATGAGAAGATGAGGAGACAAACAGGGGACCAACAGGAAACACCAGGAAGGGAAAAACAAGAGAAACACTAAGAATGAGGGAGAGACACGACCGGAACCATGACAACCGAGGAACTATGGCTGGCTAAAGTCATATCACATTTTGAATCACTTCTTAAAACTCACCTTTATACACTTGCGTATATGAAATTATCTTTTATTAATTGTCTTTAACTTTTAGGTTGTTGCTTTGATTTTATGTTTCTTAGCTTGCTTTCTTTGCATTTGCTGTCGATTTCTTCTGGGGTTTTTTTTTTTTTTTTTTTTTACTTTTTTTTTTTAAAATGATAAACATTACAAAGAATG